>JBBPBR010000001.1:38936060-38971150 GCA_037974775.1 Cicer pinnatifidum | reverse complement strand
CTTTTAACCAATGTATAATCTCTTTTTACTACTACATTGTACCTTTGTTTTAAAATATAAAACTTTTTGTGAATTTTTTGTCCTTTTTAATCAAAAAAAATTTATAATTTTCTCAACTGCATTAATTATCAATTATTTACCAATTTGTATCTAATCGTACAATAAGTTTTTCCTACAACTTACAATAAATATTATAATAAAACCGTAAATTAAATCTTCCTCTTTAGGATAAATCAATAAAACTACTTAATTTAATATTTCAGCTAACTTTTTTAATTTTTATAATTTAATCGATGAATATAAAGACAGATATAGTACTTTTTTTGGGTGGCCACTTCGGTACTGATTAACAAAGCCAGTATACATATACATATATATATATATTGTCTGAAACCGATATCTTATATTGAATTGTATTTTTATCTTGGTTCAAAAGGTTGATAGTTTTTTGCGTCGAGCTTACGTCGTTTTATTAAAAATTGAAATTCATCGAAAGGTCATATTTGATATCTCACTATTAAGTTTATTAAATTTACATTTAAAAAATATATAAAAAGAATTTAGTAAACTTTAATGATAAGATGATGTATATGACCCTTGCATGTTTTTTTTAAAAGGGTGATCATTCAAACATGATTCTAATCTATATTCTAATATGAAGTAAACAAGCAAACTAAACCTCTCAATGTTAACGCTAACTAGTTTTCACTAACAACTCAAAAGAAATTTTACTTAAATTAGTTATTTTTAAAAGTTTAATTTAAATTTATTGTGCTGGATTTTTTTTTTTCTTTTCACACTCCTCACTATTAAAAAAAACACTATAATTATTAGGTAAAATTCTTTTATATTCAAATAAATACATTTTTTTATTAGAAAAAATATAGGTAAGTTGGGTTCTTTTTGGCTAGTTATAATCAACACATAACTCAAATGTCAAATAGTTGTTGGAAAAAATAGCATAAGTTCAAAAGAATCAAGACACAATCACAACACAAGAATATAACGTGGAAACTCCAAAACCGGAGAAAAAACCACGGCCGCCGTCTAAACCGGCAACCAGAGAATTAACACTATGTGAAAATTGTTACAACACAAAGACTTCTCTCACTCACACCCAATACAACCACACTCTTACAAAGAAAAAATTTAAACTAAGTCAGATACAAGCTTAAAGTGCTATTACTGACTGGTGCATTTGAAAACAAAGGACCAAAACCCAATATATAGCCTTGGCCTTCTCCTTATTCTCCCACACTAAAGGATGTGGGACTTGCAATCAACCCCAACAATCTCCATCTTGATTGTAAGAGTTACAGCTTTCGCTTCCATTGTCTTACCGACAATCATACTCCACCATCAAAAGTACACTTCACTTGGAACTAAATCATCCCAAGAATTTTCTCCACTTGGAACTAAACCATTCCAAGAATTTTCTCATGTCGAAACCTAGCTGAAATTTATGGTGCAACTCCCATGTTGGGTTCCAGGAAGTTCTTCAGCCATCGACACATCACCACACACCCTGCATCAATGCCAACCAATGCCCGTGTGCTGTTCTGAATCCGCTAGCAATAATTTGTCCTTTTTCATGGTATAGCGGAAATACCATAAGGACAAACTTTATCTTCTAGATGAGATCACCATCATCTCCCAAAACAAGAGAGACCTTGCCAGCACTTGTCTCAGAGTCTTTTTCAGATACTGCTCCACCTGGACAATTTCTCTTCACATGCCTAGACTTTCCTTTCAACGCCTTGTGTAATCCTGATTGTATAAGCACATCCTTGACTTGTACTTTCCACAAGTCAAAGTTGATTCTTCCATCAAACTTCTCTATGTCAAACTTCATAACGCTTGAATAAGGCATAGCAGCTACACACAGACTGTAAACTGTGCACCAGGTAAGTTTCCAGGAAAGAGAGGTGGGTCACAACAGACACGCTTAAATACCAAGTCTTTCCTTAGCCAGAACCTCCCTAAACAGCACTTTCACAGTATCACCTTTCCCCTAACAATACCAAAGATAATTATTTTCTGATGTGGAAGATCAGACAAAGCTGCAACCACAGAGCATACTAAGAAAAATTATCCCACCGAACCTCCGAACCTAGCTCTGATACCAGTTGTTGGGAAAAATAGCATAAGTTCAAAAGAATCAAGACACAATCACAACACAAGAATATAACGTGGAAACTCCAAAACCGGAGAAAAAACCACGGCCGCTGCCTAAACCGGCAACCAGAGAATTAACACTATGTGAAAATTGTTACAACACATTAACTTCTCTCACTCACACCCAGTACAACCACACTCTTACAAAGCAAATATTTAAACTAAGTTAGATACAAGCTTAAAGTGTTATTGCTGACTGGTGCATTTGAAAACAAAGGACCAAAACCCAATATATAGCCCTGACCTTCTCCTTATTCTCCCACACTAAAGGATGTGGGACTTGCAATCAACCCCAACACAAATAACAATGACATTAGCACTTACAAATCTTCAACCAGCTCCTCACGTTATCTCTCTTATTAATTTTGAGGATTTATATTCCCAAATTATATCTTATATTTAAATTTTGTGTATTGAAAAATTTGAAGAAAAAAATTGATAGACACATTTTTTTGAGGGTGTAGATAAGAAGGTCTTTTCTACCAATTCTTGTGACCTCAGATAAAAGCTTAAAATAGCTTTAAGGTAATAAACTTTTAGAATTTGAAAGAAGTTTATCTAGTCCAAATAATAGCCAATATCAAAAAGAGGGGTTCTTGGTTTCTGGTTTTGAAATTGTAGTTCTTAGGAAGGTCATTAGAGAGTGGTTTCTGGTTTTCTTTAGTTTTTCACGATTAGTTCATGGGTTTAGGGAGGAAAGTTTGGATTTTTTTTAAACTGTTTTAGTGGAGGCAGAAGAGGACGATTTTGGTTTGGTTTGAGATTTGATAGGGGAAGGTTTTTTTTTTTTTTGGGCTTTAAAAGGACGTGGAGTTGGTTTTTTAGGAGAATGATTTTTTGGTGTAAAGGAGTTGCTTTAGAATCACTATCATGAATAGTGTGTATGTTTGTATCTTTATCAACGTTCTTCTTGATACCATTTTCAACTTAAATGTGTGAAGACCTTTTTTATTTTTTTCTGGATCAACAAATTTGGCCTTAGCCTAACTAGGATGAGTGATTGTAATATATGGAACAAAGGTTGTAGGATTGGGAGGAGGAGCCATATCCAATTGCTTCATTTCAATTATGTGATCATGTGTAGGACTTTTAGAAGAAGGTGGTGGAAAGAGTGAATGAGAAACTTGAGAGAGTTGTGGTGAAGGAGATGATGAGTCTAAAGGAGGACGGACAATCATGAACAATCTTTCTTATTGATTTATTGGTTCTTGTCGTGGTGATTTTTTGTTTAAAAAAATAGAAGAGAAAGATTGAGAAAGAAGGAGTCACTACGCCAAAAATGACATTTAACAGCGTCCCTTTTACAGCGCTTGCTAAACACAAGCGCTGTTGTAAATGTATACGGAGCCTTTTACAGCGCTTTTATTCACAAGCGCTGTAAAACAAGCGCTGTTGTAGGTCATATAACGTTTGCGCATAATGTTATAAGGCTTTTACAGCGCTTTTCAAAAAAGCGCTGTAAAATGAAGCGCTTTCGCGTATGATTTTACAGCGCTTTTTTCACAAGCGCTGTAAAATACGTGCGCTTTAAAATAATTGAACCACCTATTACAACGCTTTTTTCACAAGCGCTATAAAATACAAGCGCTTTCATTGAATTTAACTACCTATTACAACACTTTTATTGACAAGCGCTGTAAAATACATAAATTTCAAATAATTATATACGTTGGGAACCCTCATATCCTCTACATCAATCATCACCTCTACTATGGGAACCCTCATACCCTCATATTCATTACGTATTGTGCCGCCATCTACGTTGTCTCAGGTATTTTTTTTTTTTAACTAGATTTTTTTTATCAAATTAAAAATTCATACCACATGATCTGTGCTATGTTTTGAAATTGTTATATATATATATATATATATATATATATATATATATATTAAATCTCTTCTACTAGTCAAAAACTCATACCACATGATCTGTTCTGTTTTTGAAATTGTTAGTTGATATTGGTTTCTTTTTGAAACTTGTTGATATGTTTTGAAAGCTTATTAGTTTTGTAACTGCATTTATATAGGTGGTATAATATGGATAGGAAATGGATGTCAGCCAATCGATTGTCAAAAGAGTATGAAATTGGAGTGAAGGAGTTTGTTGAGTTTGCAGTGAAGAATGCAAAAGATCCAAATAGAGTAGTTTGTCCTTGTTTAAAATATTGTTTTGGAAAACGTGTTAGAGAAGATGAATTAGAAGGACATCTAGTATGTAATGGAATTGATCAAAGCTACACATGTTGGATAAGACATGGTGAGAAAAAAAACAAGGAAACATTAATTTTGAGAAGATTTTGACATATGCTTCAACTGACTTCAATACAGATACATATGAGCCAGACCGAGTTGATGAGATCGCAAAAGCAGTTGAAGAAGATCTTCTAGATTGTCCTAAAATGTTTGAAAGTTTGTTGAGTGATGCAGAGAAAGAATTATATAATGGTTGTACTAAATTCACAAGACTGTCGGCGATATTAAAGTTGTACAACTTAAAAGCGAGTAATGGATGGTCTGATAAAAGCTTTACAGAATTATTAACACTCATAAAAGATATGTTGCCAGATGATAATGAACTTCCCAGTCGAACCTACGAGGCTAAATGGATTTTGTGTTCTATTGGCATGAGTTACGAAAGGATTCATGCGTGTCCTAACGATTGCATTTTATTTCGAAATGAATATGAACTACTTAAGGCGTGTCCGAAATGCAATGTCTCTCGATATAAGAAGAAAGAATCTACTCCAGCAAAAGTCGTGTGGTATTTTCCTATAATACCAAGATTTAGGCGCATGTATCGCAGTGAAGAAGATTCAAAACACTTGACATGGCATGCAGATGAAAGAATTAGAGATGGAATGTTTCGACACCCTGCAGATTCCCCACAATGGGCAAAAATTGATCACGAGTATCCTGAATTCGGGATAGAGTCAAGAAATCTAATACTTGCACTTTCTACTGATGGAATGAATCCACATGGTCTTCAAAGCATCTCACACAGCACGTGGCCTGTGATTTTGGTAATATATAACCTACCTCCATGGTTATGTATGAAGCGTAAGTTTATGATGTTGTCTCTGTTAATTTCTGGACACAAACAACCGGGGAATGATATCGACGTATACTTCACTCCTCTAATAGAAGATTTAAAACGTATGTGGGAGACAGGTGTGGAAGTTTATGATGGGTATAAGAAAGAATATTTCAATTTGAGGGCTATGTTGTTCGGCACAATTAATGATTTTCCAGCATATGGTAATTTATCAGGATATAGCATTAAAGGTCAGTGTGCATGTCCTGTATGTGAAGAGAGTACAAATTGGAAGCGGTTGAAACATTGTAAGAAGAATGTGTTTCTTGGACATCGTAGATTTTTACCTTATAGTCATCAGTATCGTTGGTGGAGAAATGCATTTAATGGAAAATCAGAGGAAGGTAAAGCTACTTTACCACCGACTGGATATCAAATACTTGAAAAAGTACAAGGTTTGACCAATAAATTTGGCAAACCTTTTGTGGGAGAGCTGGTCAAAACTGGGTGGAAGAAAAAGTCAATTTTCTTTGAATTGCCATATTGGAAGTCATTGTATATAAGACATTTCCTCGATGTGATGCATATTGAAAAAAATGTATTTGATAGTGTTATTGGTACGTTACTCAATGTTCCAGGAAAGTCTAAAGACGGCATCAACGCAAGATTGGACTTGGTCGATATGGGAATAAGAAATGAATTGGATCCAGTAAAGAAAGGAAATCGCACATATCTACCTCCAGCCTCTCATACTCTATCTAGAAAGGAAAAAATTGTTTTATGTAAATTTCTACACGAAGTTAAAGTTCCAGAAGGATACTCTTCGAACATTAGAAATTTGGTTTGTATGAAAGACCTCAAGTTAAAAGGTTTGAAGACCGATGATTGTCATATTCTAATGGAGCATTTGCTACCAATAGGTATACGTTCCATTTTACCTGAAAAAGTTCGACTAGCATTAACTAGATTATGTTTCTTCTTCAAGGAAATTTGTAGTAAAGTGATCGACCCTCAGAAATTACCGACATTGCAGAGGGAAATTGTTGTTACTTTGTGTGAGCTTGAAATGTATTTCCCACCATCGTTTTTTGATATAATGGTTCACCTTAATGTTCATCTGGTTAAGGAGACACAACTTTGTGGGGCAGCTTACATGAGATGGATGTATCCGATAGAACGATATATGAAAATATTAAAAGGGTACGTAAAAAGTAGAAGTCGACCAGAAGGTTGTATTGCTGAACGATACATTGTTGAAGAGGCTACTGAATTTTGTACTGAATATCTGTCCAATGTTGAATCCATAGGACTTCCCATGTCTCGTCATTCGGGAAGACTATCAGGAGAAGGGATAATTGGAAGGAGACTACTGACTATATCAAGGACAGAATTGGAGCAGGCACAATTGTATGTTCTGCACAATGATGATGAGGTTCAACCGTATGTTACAATACACATGGATCAGTTATCTCGTTTGAACATGAATAGGAATCAAAATTGGATAACTCGAGAGCACAATCGAAGTTTTATAACATGGTTAAAAAATCACATAAAGTCAAAATTTGACATAGACCCCGGATCAATTTCACAGAGATTGAGGTGGCTAGCAAATGATCCGAGCTTACATGTCTTTTCTTACACTGGTTATGTTATTAACGGCTACACATTTTATACCAAAGAACAAGATGATCAGACCACTATGCAAAATAGTGGAGTCACTCTCGTAGCTGAAGCGATGCATGTCTCAAGTGCAAAAGACAAAAACCCAATATATGCAAATCTATCATATTTTGGGGTTATCGAGCGCATATGGGAGTTAGACTACACAATGTTTTGTGTTCCCATATTTGGTTGCAAGTGGGTCGATAATAATAATGGCGTTCGGATTGATGAGTCAGGATTCTTGCTTGTTGATTTTAATAGGGTGGGATACAAAGACGAGCCTTTTATTTTAGCATCGCAAGCTCAACAAGTGTTTTATGTCACCGATCCTTCTGATGATAAATGGTCTGTTGTCCTATCGACCAATAAAATAAGTGATGATAACAACAATGATGAAGATGTTGGTAATGATCTTTTATTTGCAACATCACAACAACCACATGAAATTGATTCAACTGATGATGGTTTATATCTTAGAGATGATCATGATGAGGGAATTTGGATTAATCCATCGTTTTGTATTGTAAATGGACAAACAAATGTGAATCCCACCAGGAAAAGAAGAAGGGCATCTTAATGTACATGTTTAATTGTTTTATAAAAGCCATGCATGTAATCTGAATTATTGTTGTAATCTGAATTATTGTTCTATTCTGGTTTTTGGCTTTTGGATAGTTTGGTTGATGGGTGGGGGATAAGGGTCTTTGGTGAAGTGCATGTTTATGTAAATTTGGACAATTTCAATTCTTAAGAACTATGCATGTAAAAAAAGTGCATGCCTTTTACAGCGCTTTTTAAAAAAAGCGCTGTAAAAGGCCATTTTCAAAATTAAACAATGAGACATTTTACAGCGCTCTTCTTACCAAGCGCTGTAAAAGGCCCTTTTAAAAATCAAATAAAGATACCTTTTACAGCGCTTACATCAACAAGCGCTGTAAAAGACTCTTGTAGTTTAAAAACGCTTACATATACGAAGTTCACTTAATTAATTCAGATTCGAACCTAGATGGGTATTTAACGTATAAGTATATAACAATTTTTTACAATATATGACATTAAATAATTAATGTGTTAATATTTATAATTAATAATATTAATTAATAATTTATGGATTTCAAAAATATGTTAATATTTATAATTAATGTACCTAATAAAGTAAAAAATAAAGGTTATATTTGTTGTTTGATGGAGACCTTTTACAGCGCTTATGTGAACAAGCGCTGTAAAAGGCTTTAAAAAAAAAATTCATCAGATACCTAACATGACTTTCTCTAACATGATTTTCTTCAAACACCTTGTACGCATCATGGGAATCCCCAAAAACACATTGTTAACAAAAACATCAGACACATTGTTAACAAACCCATTTTTCGCAACATGGCAATGAACCTGAAGATCAAGTTACGATTTAAGAATGAAAGGAAATGTAAAGAGATAAAAAGGGTGTTGAGGTGGAGATTGAAAGAGTAAGCTTTGATGTTTGCGAAGAAGATGCATAAAAGGACTTTGAGGTGGAGTTTGGTGAAGAGGAAGATATTTTGGTAGGACTATGTGGGTTTTGCAGAGCTTGTTTAAAAAATAACATAACAAAACACAAAAATAACATAATAAGGCCTTTTACAGCGCTTCTTTGAACAAGCGCTGTAAAAGGCTTTTAAAAAAAACATTATATAACATACTAAAACAATGAGGTCTTTTACAGCGCTTGTTGGGATAAGCGCTGTAAAAGAGTCTTTTAAAAATTTAAATAAGGCCTTTTACAGCGCTTCTTTGAACAAGCGCTGTAAAAGGCTTTTAAAAAAAACATTATATAATATACTAAAACAATGAGGTATTTTACAGCGCTTGTTGGGATAAGCGCTGTAAAAGAGTCTTTTAAAATTTTAAATAAATACGCCTTTTACAGCGCTTTTATAACAAGCGCTGTAAAAGGGTTATAAAAAAGCGTTGTAAAAGGGTTATATATATAACAGTAACCTCTTCAATTTCCTCTTCATTACGTAAACTACACTATCATCTCAACCTTCATCGTTCTTCTCTTCTTTTGCAAACCCTAAAATCTCGTCCATTACGAACTGTATTTCCACGATCATCTCCTTCATTTCGAACCTTATTTCCATCAAAGATCATTTCGAACCTTATATTTTCATTGAAATACGTAACCCTCATTACGTATTTCTTCAAAACCGTTTTTCTGTGAACTTTATTGCTGTGAAATTTCTCCGTTCGCTCTTTTCTTTGCATTTCATCTTTCTTCGAACCATTATTCAGGTATTGATGTTATTAATTTTTTGTAATCATTAGAATGCATGTTGAGCTTGTTTAAAATATATATACTGATACATGTTGAGCTTGTTTAGAATAATGCATGATGCATGTTGAGCTTGTTGATGTTATACTAAACTGCATGTTGAACTTGTTGTAGTTAAATGGATACAAACAGAGATTTATAATGTCAAAATGAAGAAGTTGGCACCAGTAGGACTTATGAAAATGAAGTCAAACGTGGTGCAACTATCATGCAAAAAGTCATTAAAGCAAGGAGTAATGGCATTAAATTTGAGGTATACTATACTCTGTTTGCTGTGTATTTTTTTAGCTTTTTTTAATAGCATGTACTTACTATATGAGTTTATTAGGTTGGATGAAATGAAAGTGGTCAGCCAGTTGACCCCCACAGCGCAATGTTTGTGAGCTACATTGGGGCTGTTGTTCGTCAAAATATTCCAATAACAATTGACGACTGGAGAGATAAGACATTGAAGGATGCCAAAGATATCATATGGAATGATATTCAAGTAAATTTTTTGATCCAATCTTTTGTCATTTATAAATATTTTCATTTAAATACTTTACTTATAATTTTTTTCATTGCAGACAACTTTTGTCCTTGATGAGGGACGAAAGAATTACGTATTAAGAGTTGCTGGCAAAATCCATCGTGGATTTAGATCGCATCTCTCAAACTTCTATCTTAAAGATAAAGAAGGAAACACAACAGCTGAACCTCCAAAGATATATCGACATTATATATCAAATGATGAATGGAAAGCGTTTGTTTCCAAACGTACTGACCCGCGTTTGTCGTAAGTGATTAATTTATTAGCATTTGTGTGTTTTATTATTTATATTCGCATCGTATTTTAAATTTTTACATAATTGCTATTTTTTTATATAGAACATTAGTAAGGCAAATCGCGAGAGGGCAAGCAACCCGACGCACCCATACAGAAGATCACGTATGGGATATGCACGTCTAGACCAAAATCTTGTAAGTCAATGTAACATCAATGATGAAGGAATTTGTATTATAAACTATAGTTTCTAACTAATATTTTGTTTTAACGAATAGCGACAAGAGACCCAATCCGATCAACCGTTGGGTCGTCATATCTTGTGGAAGGAAGCTCGGGTAAATAAGGATGGAGTGGTTGATAACGAAAATGTTCAAAAAGTAATAGAACTTTGTGTAAGTATATTATGACTTTAATATTTTTCAATATTGTATTTATCACTTGAATACTTTTTAATATTGTATTTTAAAAATGCTAATGAACTTAACTATTTTAATGTTACATGTATTTTAGGAGACCATCTCTCAAAGTTCTGAAAATGAAGAGGGCAACAAGGCTAGTTGTAGGGACATTTTGGGCAAAGTTTTTAATGTTCCTGAATATTCCGGTCGAGTTAGGGGGAAGGGATTTGGCGTAACTCCCAAAAGCTTTTTTCCTCAAGAGAAGCGCCAAAAACCTTCCAACAAGGAAGTATTAGAGAAGCTCAAAATCTTATCTGAGCAAGTGGCACAATTGGGGAATACGAACAAAGACAAGCAACTTCCGGATCAGCTCCAAGGTGAAATACAAATGGAGAGTGAAAGCGGGAATTGCAACGTCGGTTTGAAAATTATTCCCGAGGTAATTAATTACTTACTTGCTTATGTAATTACTTATGCATTAAACAATATTATATATTAACTGCACTTATGTTTTAACTATTGATTTAGGGTGTCACTTCATGTTTTCTATACTTGTCCTCGCCCACTCATCGGAAGGTGGGAAAAGTAAAATTGTACAATACTTTGGGAGAAGTATTGCACAATACTCCGATACCAAAGGGCCATGTCAAGGTATCGCCTACTGTTGCTTTCGAACCAACTGCACCGTTGCCGATACCGAACAACGACGGAGATATGCAGACATTGGGCGAAGCTATTGGTAGTTACGTGGCATGGCCCACGAACCTTGTTGCCCTCATTAAAAGCCCTCCCAGAAACAAATCAGTTACGTCTCCCGATAAGGTTTGTCACATTTATTGCAAAAGCTTTGTCAATTTTTTCAGATTCAATAAACTAACATTTAACCTCATTTTTGTAGGTCCAAATAAATAAACCACCCGCACATCCAAAAAAAGGCAGCAAACCTCAAAAATTGGAGGTTAATAGAGCTGCCAAATTACAAAGGCCGGAGGCCAATAAAGCTGCCAAATTTGCAGCAATAAAAAAGTTGGATCGTGGAAAATCAGTCGCTGTTGCTGCTGCTCCTAAAATAAGTCAGCCACGCCTTGGTAAATACGGGGCGTGTCTTGACATCCAAGTAAAAAAGAACCTGTGCAGCAGCGACGATTCGCGCATGATACACATGAATAAAGAAATATTCGGAGAGGAGTATGAGGAATTGTTCGACAAGGAGCACGTATACGAACTTCTCGAACATAAGGAGCTCAGTGCAACTGTAATGAGCTTGCATATAAGGTAAAAAATACTTTTAATTGCATTTATTGGTAATTAATTAAATGTATTGGTAATTAATCTAGTTTAAAATTTTCATTGAAGGTTTTTGCATGAGAAGGTCGTGTGCCCGAGGAAATTATCGAATAAATACTCATTCTTCTCTCCGCATAAAACGTCCATGTGGAAACTCGATGAAGACAATGTAAAGAAATACATTGTAAATATGTTTTTAGGAAATATTTCGAAGGATAAATTGTTCTTAGCACCATATAATTCAGGGTACGTAATTTTATCTTTTTTAATTGATTAGAATTTAATTTATTAGTTGTGTATAGACAAAATTGGTTAACCAATTTTTTATTGTTGTAGGGCACATTGGGTGCTATTTGCAATCAATGTCGTCTCTGAAGTTGTATACTATTTGGATCCCTTGCATGGCGATTACAACAATCACTCCGAAATCAAGACTTTGTTTGACACGTAAGTAATATTCATTTATTTTTGTTACACATATATATAAATAAGTGTTTGTTCATGCTAAAATAATCACATTTATTCATTTGATAGTGCATTAAAAGTTTTTCGAGCTCAAAGAGGTGCGGTAGTGTTGAATAAGATTTTTCATAATTTTCAATTTTTTTCTTGATGAATTCAAAACAATCATCAACTAGAGGTTTTGTGAAAACATCAGTTAGTTGGTTTAAAGTAATGATGAAAATTAATTCAACATCCTTTTTGTTCACATGATCACAAAAAAAAAAAATTTATGCTTAATCTCAATGTGTTTTGATCTTGAATGTTGAATAGGTTTTTGGACAAATTAATAGAACTTGTATTATCACATAATATTAGAATATTTGTGTACCTTAAAATAGAAATCCTCAAGTTGGTTTTTTATCCATAAGACTTGCGAGCAACAATTCGCAAATGAAACATATTCAGCTTCAATTGTTGAGAATGTAATACTATATTATACTTTCTGCACCACCAACTCACAAGAGCTTCTCGAAGAAAGTGACAAACACAACTTGTGTTTTTTTATTTTAATTTTATCACCAACATAATCAACATCATAGTAGGCTACAAGATCAAAATGAAAACTTTTGCTATATCAAAGGCCAAGATCAATAGTAGCTACTAAATATCTAAAAATTCTTTTCACAACAATTAAATGTGATTCTTTAGGAGATGTTTGAAAATTTACACATAAACCTACTGCAAAGACTATGTGAGGTGTACTGGCTATCAGATAAAGTGATAATTCAATCATTCCTCTATATTATTTTTCTAGAAAGATGTTTATTTTTTACCTTTGTCCAAATTTGATGATGCATGCATCGGTGTTGAAATGATTTTGACTTCATTCATTTTATATTTCTTAAAAAGGTCATTGATGTATTTTTCTTGACAAATAAAAATACCATCATTTTGTTGCTTGATTTGCAAACCAAGAAAAAATCTTAATTCTCTCCATGGTCATCTCAAATTCACTTTGATGTCATGAACAAACACTACGACATTTAATAAATCAGATTTATTAATTTTCCTAAAAAGTATAGTGTCAATTTCTCTCTTGAAAAATCATTCTTAATTAGAAAAATGTTTAATCTCTTCACTACGCGAAAAACTGCATTTTACAGCGCATTTTTTAATCTATTTACAGCGCTTTTTCAAAAAAAAAAAAAGCGTTGTGGAATCGAGCGCTGTAAAAGATACAACAGCGCTTTTAAAAAAGCGCAATAAATCATGTAAATATAACGCGCGCTTGCTATGCACATTTTACAGCGCTTTTTTTAAAAAGCGCTGTAAAATGCACATTTATTCCAATCGATTTGCCAATCGACTTGACTTGTCCCAGTAACTCAGATATAAGTCGATGTGCCATTTGGTGTGCCTTTTACAGCGCTTTTTAAAAAAAGCGCTGTAAAATGCAAACCCATAATTCATATATTTGGTGTGCATTTTACAGCGCTTTCAAAAAAGCGCTGTAAAATGTGTATTTTTTTTTAACGTTGTAAATTAAATTTTTGAAAAGCGCTTTTTAGCTTTTTATGGCATTTTTTTAGAAAGCGCTGTCTTTTATCTTTTTATCTAAAATTATTTTGATCCAGTTCACACAACACAACCAGAATCAGTTCACACAACACAACCAATTCACACAACACAACACAACACAACCAGATACATATATATAACCCTGTAACACTGTAATTTACAATAAGCAGTTCACACAATCAGATACATATATATAACCCTGTAACACTGTAATTTACAATCTAATTAACTACATTCAGATACATATATATAACCTAATTTACAACCTAATTAACTACATATACATTGAACCTAATTTACAACCTAATTAACTACATATTCATATGCATGTTCATATATTGTCTTATGATCATATACATATAATAACTAAAAAAATATACAGAATATGCACTAGCTACCATATAATATTCAGATCCCTTGCCCAACAGCATGCTATTTCCTAGAAAATCAAATAATTTTCATTTCAAGCACATACTGACACCAGTCTTCCTTTAATTCCATTAGATCTTCCTCAGAATATAATGGACTGGAATTGTCAAAGTACTGCAATATAAAAATTGAACATATTATATTAAGTTAGTATCAAATATATAGATAATTTATATATGAAAATCATATAATGAAAATACCGTACCGTTTCTGGGATAATAGTTTTATTCTTGTCAACAATCTCCTTCATGAATCTCAATACGTAGTACCCACAGTCGATGTTGTTTGTTTGGCGAGGGCACTTTATTGGGATCCATGTAATGTTATTAGACTTTTGCTTCGACACTGTAGCACCTCTTTGAGCTCGAAAAACTTTTAAGGCACTATCGAATGAATAAATGTGATTATTATAGCATGAACAAACACATTATTTATATATATATGTAAGAAATAAATGAATATTACTTATGTGTCGAGCATAGTCTTTATTTCGGAGTGATTGTTGTAATTGCCATGCACCCTAAATCAATAGTTAAAACATAAGTACGGTTAATATATAAGTTTGTTTAATACATAAGTAATTACATAAGCAAGTAAGTAATTAATTACCTCGAGAATACTTTTGAGACCGACGTTGCAACTCGCGGTTTCACTCTCCATTTGTATTTCATGTTGGAGCTGATCCGGGAGTTGCTTGTCTTTGTTCGTATTCACCAATTGCGCCACTTGCTCTGTAAGTATTATGAGCTTCTCTAATACTTTCTCATTGGAAGGTTTTTGGTGCTTCTCTTGAGGAAAAAAGCTTTTGGGAGTTACGCCAAATCTTTTCCCCCTAACCCGACCGGAATACTCAGGGACATTAAACAGTTTACCAAGAATGTCCCTGCAAGTATCCTTGTCGCCCTCCGGATTTTCAGAACTTTGTTCAATAATCTCCTAAAATACATGTAACATTAAAAAGATAAGTTCAATAGCATTTTTAAAATACAATATTAAAAAGTATTCAAGTGATAAATACAATATTAAAAAGTATTCAAGTGATAATATACTTACACAAAGTTCTACTAATTTTTTGACATTTTCATTATCAACCACTCTGTCTTTGTTAACATGCGCTTCCTTTCATAAAATATGACGACCCAAGGGTTGATCGGCTTGGGTGTCTTTTCGCTATTCGTTAAGATCAAAAACAAAATAATACAAATTAGTTACACACTATAGTTTATAATACAAATTACTTCATTATATAAAAGTGATGTTTAATTACTTACAAGTTGTTGATCAAGGCGTGCATATCCCATACGTGATTTTTTGTATGGGTGTGTTGGATTGCTTGCCCGTTCGCGATTTGCCTTACTAATATTCTATATAAAAAAAATAGCAATTGTGTAAAAATTTAAAATACGCTATGAATATGAATAATAAAACACAAATGCTAATAAATTAATCACTTACGACAAACGCGGGGTCAGAATGTTTGGAAACAAATGTACTCCATTCATCGTTTGATATATAATGTTTATATTTTTTGGAGGTTCAGCATTTGTGTTTCCTTCTCTATCTTTTAGATAGAAATTTGAGAGATGAGATCTAAATCCACGATGGATCTTCCTAGCAACTCTCAAAACATAACTCTTTTATCCCTCATCAAGAACAAAAGTCGTCTGCAATGAAAAAAAATTATAAGTAAAGTATTTCAATAAAAAAAATTATAAATGACAAAAGAGTGGATCAAGAAATTTACTTGAATGTCATTCCATATTATATCTTTGGCATCCTTCAACGCCTTATCTCTCCAATCGTCAATTGTAATTGGGACATTTTGACGAACAACAGCCCCAATATAGCTTACAAATATAGAGCTGTTGGGGTCAATTGGCTGACCACTCTCATTCCAGCCAACCTAATAAACTCATATAGTAAGTACATGTTATTAAAAAAAGATAAAAAAAAAAAATACACAGCAAACAGAGTATAGTATAGTATAATCTCAAACTTGGTGCCATTGCTCCTTGCTTTAATCACTTTTTGCATTATAGTATAAAACACTCAATTCAAATTACATGCATATTTATCACAATAATTCATATTACATGCATGGCTTACATAAAACAATTAAACATGTACATTAAGATGCCCTTCTTCTTTTCCTGGTGGGATTCACATTTGTTTGTCCATTTATAATACGAAACGATGGATTAATCCAAATTCCCTCATCATGATCATCTCTAAGAAATAAACCATCATCAGTTGAATCAATTTCATATGGTTGTTGTGATGCTGCAAATAAAAGATCATTACCAACATCTTCATCATTATTGATATCATCACTTATTTAATTGGTTGATAGGACAATAGACCATTTATCATCAGCAGGATCAGTGACATAAAACACTAGTTGAACTTGCGACGCTAAAATAAAAGGCTCGTCTTTTTATCCCACCCTATTAAAATCGACAAGCAAGAATCCTAACTCATCAATCCGAACACCATTATTATTATCGACCCACTTGCAACCAAATATGGGAACACGAAATATTGTGTAGTCTAACTCCCATATGCGCTCGATAACCCCAAAATATGATAGATTTGCATATGTTGGGTTTTGTCTTTTGCACTTGAGACATGCATCGCTTCAGCTATGAGAGTGACTCCACTATTTTGCATAGTGGTCTGATCATCTTGTTCTTTAGTATAAAATGTGTAGCCGTTAATAACATAACCAGTGTAAGAAAAGACATGTAAGCTCGGACCATTTGCTAGCCACCTCAATCTCTGTGAAATTGATCCGGGGTCTATATCAAATTTTGACTTTATGTGATTTTTTAACCATGTTATAAAACTTCGATTGTGCTCTCGAGTTATCCAATTTTGATTCCTATTTATGTTAAAACGAGATAACTGATCCATGTGTATTGTAACATACGGTTGAACCTCATCATCATTGTGCAAAACATACAATTGTGTCTGCTCCCATTCTGTCCTTGATATAGTCAGTAGTCTCCTTCCAATTATCCCTTCTCTTGATATTCTTCCCGAATGAAGAGACATGGAAAGCCCTATGGATTCAACATTGGACAGATATTCAGTACAAAATTCAGCAGCCTCTTCAACAATGTATCGTTCAACAATACAACCTTCTGGTCGACTTCTACTTTTTACGTACCCTTTTAATATTTTCATATATCGTTCTATCGGATACATCCATATCATATAAGCTGGCCCACAAAGTTGTGTTTCCTTAACCAGATGAACAATAAGGTGAACCATTATATCAAAAAACGATGGTGGGAAATACATTTCAAGCTCACACCAAGTAACAACAATTTCCCTCTGCAATGTCGGTAATTTCTGAGGGTCGATCACTTTACTAAAAATTTCCCTGAAGAAGAAACATAATCTAGTTAAGGCTAGTCGAACTTTTTCAGGTAAAATGGAACGTATACCTATTGGTAGCAAATGCTCCATTAGAATATGATATCATGGGTCTTCAAACCTTTTAACTTGAGGTATTTCATACAAACCAAATTTTTAATGTTTGAAGAGTATCCTTCTAGAACTTTAACTTCGTGTAGAAATTTACATAAAACAATTTTTTCCTTTCTAGATAGAGTATGAGCAGCTGGAGGTAGATATGTGCGATTTCCTTTCTTTACTGGAGCCAATTCATTTCTTATTCCCATATCGACCAAGTCCAATCTTGCGTTGATGCCATCTTTAGACTTTCCTGGAACATTGAGTAACGTACCAATAACACTATCAAATACATTTTTTTCAATATGCATAACATCGAGGAAATGTCTTATATACAATGACTTCCAATATGACAATTCAAAGAAAATTGACTTTTTCTTCCACCCAGTTTTGACCAGCTCTCCCGCAAAAGGTTTGCCAAATTTATTGGTCAAACCTTGTACTTTTTCAAGTATTTGATATCCAGTCGGTGCTAAAGGAGCTTTACCTTCCTCTGATTTTCCATTGAAGGCATTTCTCCACCCACGATACTGATGACTATAAGGTAAAAATCTACGATGTCCAAGAAACACATTCTTCTTACAATGTTTCAACCGCATCCAATTTGTACTCTCTTCACATATAGGACATGCACACTGACCTTTAATGCTATATCCTGATAAATTACCATATGCTGGAAAATCATTAATTGTGTCGAACAACATAGCCCTCAAATTGAAACATTCTTTCTTATACCCATCATAAACTTCCACACCTGTCTCCCACATACGTTTTAAATCTTCGATTAAAGGAGTCAAGTATACGTTGATATCATTCCCCGGTTGTTTGGGTCTAGAAATTAACAGAGACAACATCATAAACTTACGCTTCATACATAATCATGGAGGTAGGTTATATATTACCAAAATCACAGGCCACGTGCTATGTGAGATGCTTTGAAGACCATGTGGATTCATTCCATCAGTAGAAAGTGCAAGTCTTAGATTTCTTGACTCTATCCCGAATTCAGGATACTCGTGATCAATTTTTGCCCATTGTGGGGAATCTTCAGGGTGTCGAAACATTCCATCTCTAATTCTTTCATCTGCATGCCATGTCAAGTGTTTTGAATCTTCTTCACTACGATACATGCGCCTAAATCTTGGTATTATAGGAAAATACCACATGACTTTTGCTGGAGTAGATACTTTCTTCTTATATCGAGTGACATTGCATTTTGGACACTCCTTAAGTAGTTCATATTCATTTCGAAATAAAATGCAATCATTAGGACACGCATGAATCCTTTCGTAACTCATGCCAATAGAACACAAAATCCGTTTAGCCTCGTAGGTTCGACTGGGAAGTTCATTATCATCTGGCAACATATCTTTTATGAGTGTTAATAATTATGTAAAGCTTTTATCAGACCATCCATTACTCGCTTTTAAGTTGTACAACTTTAATATCGCCGACAGTCTTGTGAATTTAGTACAACCATTATATAATTCTTTCTCTGCATCACTCAACAAACTTTCAAACATTTTAGGACAATCTCGAAGATCTTCTTCAACTGCTTTTGTGATCTCATCAACTCGGTCCGGCTCATATGTATCTGTATCGAAGTCAGTTGAAGCATATGTCGAACTATTCTCAAAATTAATGTTTCCTTTTTTTTTTTCTCACCATGTCTTATCCAACACGTGTAGCTTTGATCAATTCCATTACATACTAGATGTCCTTCTAATTCATCTTCTCTAACATGTTTTCCAAAACAACATTTTAAACAAGGACAAACTACTCTATTTGGATCTTTTGCATTCTTCACTGCATCCATTTCCTATCCATATTATACGACCTATATAAACGCAGTTATAAAAATAATAAGCTTTCAAAACATATCAACAAGTTTCAAAAAGAAACCAATATCAACTAACAATTTCAAAACAGAACAGATCATGTGGTATATATAACAATTTTGAGTTTTCAATTATTAAAAAACTAAAGATTTTTGACAAAAACAAATTAAAAAATACTTGAGACAACGTAGATGGCCGCACAATATGTAGAGGATATGAGGGTTCCCAACGTATATAATTATTTCAAAGATGTATTTTACAGCGCTTGTACTAAAAGCGCTGTAATAGGTGGTTAAATTCAATGAAAGCACATGTAGTTTACATCGCTTGTGAAAAAAGCGTTGTAATAGGTAGTTAAATTCAATGAAAGTGCATGTATTTTATAGCGCTTGTGAAAAAAGCGTTGTAATAGGTAGTTCAATTATTTGAAAGCACGTGTATTTTACAACACTTGTGAAAAAAATGCTGTAAAATAATACGCGAAAGCGCTTCATTTTACAGCGCCTTTTGTTGGAAGCGTTGTAAAAGCCTTATAACGTTATGCGCAAACGTTATATGACCCTACAACAGCGCTTGTCAAAAAAAGCGCTGTAAAAGGCTTCGTTATTTTTAAAATATATTTACAACAGCGCTTGTGTTTAGCAAGCGCTGTAAAAGGAGCGCTGTTAAATGTCATTTTTGGCGTAGTGCTTATACCAAGTCCTAGGTGCTTGTTTTAAACCATATAGAGCTTTGGTAAGTTTGAAAACATGATATGATTATCTTTGATTTTCAAAACCGAGAAGTCGATGAACATAAACTTCCTCATTCTGAAATCCATTTAGAAAATCGCTTTTGACATCCATTTGAAAAAGTTTAATGTCTTTATAAGATGTATATGCATGAAGATTTCTAATTGCTTCTAATCTTGCAATAGGTGCAAAAGTCTCATCATAGTCAATAACTTCTTGTTGATTGTTGCTTTGAGCTACAAGTCTAGATTTATTTCAAATGACGTTACCTTCTTCATCGAGTGTGTTTCTAAACACCCATCTTGTTTTAATGGCAAAACGATTTCTGAGGTTTTGGAACTAAACTCCACACTTCATTTTTCTGTAATTGAGATAATTCTTCTTTAATGGCCTCAATCCAACGGTCATATATGATTGCTTCATTTATGGATTTGGGTTCAATTTGAATTATCATTGTCATATTAGAATCATTATTCTTGAAGGATAATCTAGTTCTAATTCCATCCAGTTCTTTCGATGATTTGATTTTGATAATGTTGATCAATCAATCTCCAACTTCTTGGTGGAGTTTGTGAAGTAGAAAATTGATCATTCTCATCTTTTTTATCATTAGTTTGTTGGTGTTGTTGTTATTTGTTTCCTGGTTCATCTTCTTAATCATCATTCCATAACTTGTGTTTTTAAATTGTATCATGTACATGTAACACCTCAAATTTTACAATAAATTATTTTTTAATTAAATAAGATTTTAAATAATTAATTTGATGTTAAAATTATATTAAAATTTATGTTGATAAAATTTGTGACTAATTGACATCATATGAGTATTTTCTATGATGTGCTAATCTTGTACATATTTTACTAAATAATTAATATAAATAACAAAGATTATATTTTACTATTTTATATATTTTTCTATAAATAATAGTAGTTTAGTGTGATATTTTCTGATATGTTTGACTAATGTTAAGTGTGCACATAATTATATTGAATTATTTTTAAATATATCTTATTTTAATTTATATTTTACAAATAATTATCTTGAGATATTAATAATGTTGATATTGATTTTCTTTATTTTTATATAGTTGCTATCATATGATGATTTTATACATATTTATTTTGATTTAGTAATTAATATACATTGTTGATGTTTTATTTATTTATTTTATCATTTTGACTATTCGATAAAGATGATGTATTTCTATGTGATTATTTAAAGAAATGATATAGTAATAACTATAGTTATTATTTTGAAAATAAGAGTTTTGGTTAAAATTAGATTTATCTATGTTAAGAAAAAAATAATATTATGTTAAAGTGAGCATTTTGGAGATAAGGTTTCTCGTGTGGATCAGTAAAATAAATTATGTATTTATTAATGGCTTTTAAGAATACTAGAAAATGAATGTGGACCAGACGACTATTTGTACCCTATTTTCTACTTCTGCATATTAATTGGGTTATTGTTTCTGATTGAGATTTTCTTTCTTATACTTGTGAGTTGCTTATTACACCCTCATTTATGTCTCAATCTGGACTCGCATTTGTTGGGACTTCCTGTTTTATTCTTGTACATGTACATCTACTATCTACACCGCTCCATTTGCAATTAAAACAAAAAACAAAAAATAGACTAACACGCAGCCAAATTGCAGCAAATCTTTTTTCTCTCAAATTCATTCTCACCAATTCTTTTCCGTTTGAATCGATCACAACCTTTATCCCACACAAAATCGCCATTGAATCCTTTTTTGGCCTCAATTTTATCGATCTTGACTTTGTTACATCAGAAATAGTTGTGTTTCTTTCCTTGGGCGAGTTGTTATTGTCCGATTTTGATCACAACGCTTGTCATCTAAAAAAAATGACATCATTTTTAGATTCCTATGTTCGAGAACATCAAGAAGCACTACTCATTTGCAGTTTTCGGTGAAGTTGACGTTGGACCTTTCTAACGCACCGTCAAGTCAGTGAGACCTTTCTGCAATTTTTTTCTCGTCGTTTCGAATCCATTTTTACTCTTAAAGTTATTAATAATTATTCAACGTGGATTTTTATGCTCCACATAATTTATCAGTCGTGTCTCGGTGGTTTTGAAAACTTGCCATTTATTTGGATTTGTTCGTTGTACATTGTCGATCTGCATTTGTTGTTTAAAACTTTTATTGATTTTTGTGATTAAGAAAGCGTCAAAATAAGGTATGGGGTGGGAGAGACTTAGAATTCATGAGTATAATATATTAAGAGATGAATGGGAAAATTGTATTATCCAACGATTCATCTGGGGCTCGCTACAATAGTCATTTGAGTGATAAACTAATTAATGTGCAAAAATATAAATTGTGATATTAAAATGTGGAATAGAAATATTTATAAGGTGTTGATTGATTTAACTTCATTACATGTGTGGTATTTGATATTATTGTGATATTTGATTTAATTTCGTTAAATGTGTGGTATTTGATATCATTGTGATATTGGCTGTCGAATAAATTTGGTGCATATGTTTGATTAGAGGAGTTTATGTGAGGTGATAAGAAAATATGTATGCATTGTGTGATATAAGTATATTCGGTGATAATGATGTATGATTTATGATAGTGATGTTATAAGTTTATGATAAGTTTATGTGATGATGATGATTTATGATTGATAATAATGATGTTATAAATTTGTGATGAGAATTTTGAAGTAACCTCATAGTTATACTAAAGATAATGTTCTTAATGGAGTAGTCTAGACCAACGAGGGAAGAAAGTAGATGTTTATAATTTTTGAAGTGGATATTATTTTATCATCATATAGGCAGGGTCTGACAAGCCTAGTGATTTCGGGGAAATACAACTGAATGAGTATGATCATGGTGGTCTACTATTAAACCTTAAAGCAAGATTATTAGACCCTGGAGATTTTCGGATGGGGAATTCCTAGGGGACGTGGAGGTAGCATTCCAAATATTGGAAGCTACCATACAACACACGTTTACCTCGATTGTCGTGTATATGTGACTCGGATTGAGTTGAGGGGATCTATGAAGAAAAGGTCAATTTGAATTGTTTATCGACTTGGATGGTGACATAGTATCAAGTATCCTAACTAAATACTTCATAGTTAGAATGATACCACATTGTGAAGTAGAGTCTAAGTTCATGCACATTGTTATATTTTCTTATGGTTTTTTTGTTATGATTGATATGTATAGTGTGCGATAATAATTTCTCTTAGATGATTTAATGTTATAGTTAAATGTATTAATTTTTCTTGAGCGATTTTAACTTTATAATGTGATCTTTTTAATTGAGTCTTCAAATTGTGAAGATAATAACCTTATTAGAATAAAAACAAAAATAAAAAATAAATAAAGTGGAGGGGACTTCCTTTAAAAGTAGGAGGCGTATAACAGGAGGAAGCAAAAGGTGTGCAAGAAACATTTTCTTTGACGTTAAATGTACTGTAACGGGAACCATATGAACTCAAAATTGTATCAGATTTAAAAAATGATAACTTTTTATTTAATAATAATAAGTGTAAAATGTTTATTAAACATTTTATTATTATTTTTTTGTTGAATTATTTCTAATTAGTCAGACAAAATTGGGGTATTACAATATTGTATACATAACATCTCAAATGCATTACTTCTCATTAGTTAGAGTATGCATTACCTTATTCACGGTGAGACATTTAGATTTGTTCCAAGCATGAAACAACAGATAGATGAGAACAATCAAGACATTAATTGGAGTTTGAACAGACCACCTTTACCAATCATGACTCAGTTATCTTGGTCATCCACATCAAGATATTGGGTGACTTTTCCTTGTTTCAACGAAAAGAATTGAGGTCATACATGGTTTTTAGAATCATAATGAAAGAATAATTTCAGTTAAACTTTTTTGAAAAGTTGAAGTTGAGATCTCATCATGAGATGAATCATAATTCCATATTTTTATGCATATTTATGTAATAAATATTTTTAAACTATCGCTCCCTTTATTTTTAAAACTCACCGAGATTTTATCTCACTCCTTTATTTTTTATATTAGTGGTTGTAGAAAATCAAAGTATGGGTTGAGCACCAAAGGATTGGTCCAAGTTTGTTAGTTTAAAATTAAGATGTATTGAACTATATGATGTAATGAAAATTTGTCAAATATTTAAATTAGTTCAAGTTATAATATTAATTTATGAACCTACTAAAACAAGTTCTAAACTATATTCTGAATGTAGTTTTTAGTTGTGTTTTATGATTCTAATTAATATTTCATTATAATTGTCTCTATTTTAGTAAGGTGTATGAATTCATTTGTCGTGTTCTAGATAATTGGTATTGGGTATTAGAATGAACGTCTTTTTTTTTTCTTTTAATATATTCAAGATAGGATAGAGAATCTTGGATTTGAGTTGTGTGCATTCAAATTTATGTGATTTCTTATAATCCATTACATCTAGATTGTCTAATCAAAATTAAATAGTTCATATTTCAATGCAAAGTTTTGTATTAAAGAACTCAAACTTGTACTAAAATTGAATCGTTAAATTTTAGGCTTAATTACAGTTTGGTCCCCTATTATAGCTGAATCGCGAAAATAGTCCCCCATTTTATTTATCCTCGGTTTTGGTCCCCAAACAGAATTTTAGTCTAAAACTTGATGAAATTTCATTTTTTGTATTAATTTAAGGCAACAATGTCTCAAGATCTCGTGATGCAACAATTGTACCAGAAATATATGATCCTAAATGGTATGGTGTGACTTTAAAAAATGTCACTTCATTAAATTTTGGACCAAAATTTTATTTAGGGACCAAAATTGGAGAAAAATAAAATAAGAGAACTATTTCGTGATTCATCTAAAATAAGATAACAAAAACTGAAATTAAGTTTAAATTTTATTTAGACAATCTACATCCAAAGAAAAAGGATCACCCTAAGTTGAAAAAAAATATAAAAAAGCAATGAGTTCATCTCAACTATTATTTTTGTGATTTAACTTAAAATCTATTTTTTCTTTCAAACAAACATTTAATTAAATTGTAAATATCAACATATTACTACTCCCCCTGTTGTTTTTTTTTTTTTTCAATACGAGGGAATCTATTCCCAAATCCCAACATAATCAAATTCCCAAATCCAAATATAATAAATTGGTGTTACCGTCCTAAATCCAAGTGCTACTTAGCTATGTCATATATAAAGACACCATTCTTTACCATTTGAAAGGTTGGAATAAAACTAAACATTTATCAATTAATTAGTATATGATTCTAACCATTTAATTAGTTCTTAAAATTAACAAAATTTAAGGATGTCAATGACAGTGGCAGAGTTTCATGTGGTTTAAGACGTGTGTATATTATATATATATACATATAAAAGGAAAGAAAAAGACATTCATATTTTCTAAAAGCAGTTGTTGAAGTTATTTTATTTTCTTAAAATAATAAAAATGAGTAATATAATGAATTATTGAAAAATAAAATCCACAATAACTAAAATATAAGAACTATAACATTAAACAGAGTAGAGTTACTCAAATTTAACTTATATTTAAGAAAATAAAATAATTTTTTTTTTTTTTATATTTGAGACTAAAAAGAATATTGCTGAACGATACATTGTTGAAGAGGCTGCTGAATTTTGTACTGAATATCTGTCAAATGTTGAATCCATAGGGCTTTCCATGTCTCGTCATTCGGGAAGAATATCAGGAGAAGAGATAATTGGAAGCAGACTACTGACTATATCAAGGACAGAATGGGAGCAGGCACAATTGTATGTTCTGCACAATGATGATGAGGTTCAACCGTATGTTACAATACACATGGATCAGTTATCTCTTTTGAACATGAATAGGAATCAAAATTGGATAACTCGAGAGCACAATCGAAGTTTTATAACATGGTTAAAAAATCACATAAAGTCAAAATTTGATATAGACCCCGAATCAATTTCAAAGAGATTGAGGTGGCTAGCAAATTGTCCGAGCTTACATGTCTTTTCTTACACTGGTTATGTTATTAACGGGTACACATTTTATACCAAAGAACAAGATGATCAGACCACTATGCAAAATAGTGGAGTCACTATCGTAGCTGAAGCGATGCATGTCTCAAGTGCAAAAGACAAACCCAATATATGCAAATCTATCATATTTTGGGGTTATCGAGCGCATATGGGAGTTAGACTACACAATGTTTCGTGTTCCCATATTTGGTTGCAAGTGGGTCGATAATAATAATGGCGTTCGGATTGATGAGTCAGGATTCTTTATAAAGAAAAGCTAGTAGAGTAGTTAATGTGTTCATGTGTTAATATTTATAATATAACTTTAATGTATTCAACAATAATTTTTATATTCTAAAAAAAATTAATAATATTAATTAAAGTTATAATTTAAAGAATAAAATAAATGTACCTAATAAATTCTTTTGTCATGAGACAGAAGTAGAAGAACTATTTAAAGAATAATATTCATCAGACACCTAACAGGACCTTATCTTACAGGATTTTCTTCAAACACCTTGTAGGCATCATGGGAATCCCCAAAAACAAAAAGAAAATAACATTAAAAAAACAATAAGGCATTTTACAGCGCTCTTTTAAAAAAGTGTTGTAAAAGGATGTAAAAAAAATATTCATATAACATAATAAAACAAGGAGGTCTATTGCAGCGCTTGTTCAGATAAGCGTTGTAAAAGACTCTTGTAAAAATAAAATAAAGAGACCTTTTACAACGCTTATTTGAACAAGCGCTGTAAAATGCTTTAAAAAACATTATATAACATAATAAAATAATGAGGTCTTTTACAGCACTTATTGGAAAACGCGCTGTAAAAGAGCCTTTTAAAAAAATTAAATAAGGACGTCTTTTAGAGCGCTTTTTTAACAAGCGCTTTAAAAGGCTTAGGCCTTTTAGAGCGCTCTTTGAAAAAGCGCTGTAAAAGGATTATAAAAAAGCGCTGTAAAAGGGTTATATATATATAACAGTAACCGCTTCAGTTTCCTCCTCATTACGTAAACTTCACTATCATCTCAACCTTCATCGTTCTTCTCTTCTTTTACAAACCCTATAATCCCGTCCATTACGAACTGTATTTCCACGATCATCTCTTTCATTTCGAACCTTATTTCCATCCAAGATCATCTCTCCCATTGCACACAATATATTTTCATTGAAATACGTAACCCTCATTACGTATTTCTTCAAACCGTTTTTCTGTGAACCTTATTTCTGTGAACTTTCTGCGAACCCTCTTTTCTTTGCATTTCATCTTTCTTCGAGGTATTGATGTTATTAATTTTTTGTAATCATTAAAATGCATGTTGAGCTTGTTTAAGATATACTGATACTTGTTGAGCTTGTTTATAATAATGCATGATGCATGTTGAGCTTGTTGATGTTATACTAAACTGCATGTTGAACTTGTTGTAGTTAAATGGATACAAACAAAGATTTAGAATGTCAAAATGAAGAAGTTCGCACCTCTAAGACTTATGAAAATGAAGTTGGCACCTCTGTTTGCTGTGTATTTTTTTATCTTTTTTTAATAGCATGTACTTACTATATGAGTTTATTAGGTTGGCTGGAATGAGAGTGGTCGGCAAATTGACCCCAACAGCTCTATGTTTGTAAGCTATATTGGGGCTGTTGTTCGTCAAAATGTCCCAATTACAATTGACGATTGGAGAGATAAGGTGTTGAAGGATGCCAAAGATATTATATGGAATGACATTCAAGTAAATTTTTTGATCCACTCTTTTGTCATTTATAATTTTTTTCGTTGAAATACTTTACTTATAATTTTTTTCATTGCATACGACTTTTGTTCTTGATGAGGGACAAAAGTCTTATGTTTTGAGAGTTGCTGGGAAGATCAATCGTGGATTTAGATCCCATCTCTCAAATTTCTATCTAAAAGATAGAGAAGGAAACACAAGTGTTGAACCTCCAAAAATATATCAACATTATATATCAAACGATGAATGGAGAGCATCTGTTTCCAAACATTCTGACCCCGCGTTTGTCGTAAGTGATTAATTTATTAGCATTTGTGTTTTATTATTCATATTCGTAGCGTATTTTAAATTTTTACACAATTGCTATTTTTTTATATAGAATATTAGTAAGGCAAATCGCGAACGGGCAAGCAATCCGACGCACCCATACAAAAAATCACGTATGAGATATGCACGTCTAGAGCAAAGACTTGTAAGTAATTAAACATCACTTTTATATAATGAGGGAATTTGTATTATAAACTATAGTGTGTAACTAATTTGTATTATTTTGTTTATGATCTTAACAAATAGCGACAAGACACCCAATCCGATCAACCATTGGGTCGTCATATATTGTGGAAGGAAGCTCGTGTAAATAAAGACGGGGTGGTTGATAATGAAAATGTCAAAAAAATAGTTGAACTTTGTGTAAGTATATAATCACTTTAATATTTTTTAATATTGTATTTATCACTTGAATACTTTTTAATATTGTATTTTAAAAATGCTATTGAACTTATCTTTTTAATGTTACATGTATTTTAGGAGACCATCGAACAAAGTTCTGAAAATGAAGAGGGCAAAGGGACATTATGGGTAAAGTTTTTAATGTCCCTGAGTATTCCGGTCGAGTTAGGGGGAAAGGATTTGGCGTAACTCCCAAAAGCTTTTTTCCTCAAGAGAAGCGCCAAAAACCTTCCAACGAGGAAGTATTAGAGAAGCTCAGAATCCTATCAGAGCAAGTGGCACTCTTGGTGAATACGAATAAAGACAAGCAACTTCCGGATCAGCTCCAACGTGAAATAAAAATGGAGAGTGAAACCGCGAGTTGCAACGTCGGTTTGAAAAGTATTCCCGAGGTAATTAATTACGTAATTGCTTATGTAATTACTTATGTATTAAACAATATTATATATTAACTGTACTTATGTTTTAACTATTGATTTAGGGTGTCACTTCATGTGTCCTATACTTGTCCTCGCCTACTCAATGGAAGGTGGGAAAAGGAAAATTGTACAATACTTCGGGAGAAGTATTGCACAATACTCTGATCCCTGCGGGCCATGTCAAAGTATCGCCTACTGTTGCTTTCGAACCAACTGCACCATTGCCCATATCGGACAACGATGGAGATATGCAATTATTAGGCGACGCTATTGGTAGTTACGTGGCATGTCCCACAAACCTTGTTGCCCTCGAAAAAAGGATTCCCAGAAACGAAACAGTTACATCTCCCGAAAAGGTTTGTCACATTTATTGCATAAGGTTTGTCATTTTTTCAGATTCAATAAACTAACATTTTACCTCATTTTTGTAGGTCCAAATAAATAAATCAACCGTACAGCCAATAAAAGGCAGCAAACCTCAAAAATTGGAGGTTAATAGAGCAGCCAAATCACAAAGGCTGCCGGGTAATAAAGCTGCCAAACCTGCAGCAAGAAAAAAACTGGATCGGGGAAAATCGGTCGCCGCTGTTGCTGCTCCTAATAAAAGTCAGCCATGCCTTGGTAAATACGGGGCGTGTCTTGACATCGAAATAAAAAAGAATATCGGCAGCAGCGACGATTCGCGCATCGTACACATGAATAAAGATATATTCGGAGATGAGTATGTTGAATATCTCGGAAAGGAGCACATATACGAACTTCTCGAACATAAGGAGTTCAGTGCTACTGTAATGAGCTTGAACATAAGGTAAAAAATACTTTTAATTGCATTTATTGGTAATTAATTAAATGTATTGGTAATTAATCTAGTTTAAAATGTTTCATTAAAGGTTTTTGTATGAGAAGGTCATGTGCACGAGGAAATTGTCAAATAAATACTCATTCTTGTCTCCGCATAAGATGTCGATGTGGAAACTCGATCCAGACAATGTAAAGAAATACATTGTAGATATGTTTTTAGGAAATATAGAAAATGATAAATTGTTCTTCGCACCATATAATTCAGGGTACGTAATTTTATCTTTTTTAATTGATGAGAATTTAATTTATTAGTTGTGTATAAACAAAATTGCTTAACCAATTTTTTGTTGTTGTAGGGCACATTGGGTGCTATTTGCAATCAATGCGATCTCTGAAGTTATATACTATTTGGATCCCGTGCATGACAATTACAACAATCACTCCGAAATAAAGACTATGCTCGACACGTAAGTAATATTCATTTATTTCTTACATATATATATATATATATATATATATATATATATATATATATAAATAATGTGTTTGTTCATGCTATAATAATCACATTTATTCATTCGATAGTGCCTTAAAAGTTTTTCGAGCTCAAAGAGGTGCTACAGTGTCGAAGCAAAAGTCTAATAACATTACATGGATCCCAATAAAGTGCCCTCGTCAAACAAACAACATCGACTGTGGGTACTACGTATTGAGATTCATGAAGGAGATTGTTGACAAGAATAAAACTATTATTCCAGAAACGGTACGGTATTTTGATTATATGATTTTCATATATAAATTATCTATATATTTGATACTAACTTAATATAATATGTTAAATTTTTATATTGCAGTACTTTGACAATTCCAGTCCATCATATTCTGAGCAAGATCTGATGGAATTAAAGGAAGAATGGTGTGAGTATGTGCTTGAAATGAAAATTATTTGATTTTCTGGGAAATAGGATGCTGCTGGGCAAGGGATCTAAATATTATATGGTAGCTAGTGCATATTCTGTATATTTTTTTAGTTATTATATATATATGATCATAGGACAATATATAAACATGCATATGAATATGTTGTAAATTAGGTTCAATGTATATGTAGTTAATTAGGTTGTAAATTACTGTTTTACAGGGTAATATATATGTATCTGATTGTGTGAACTGCTTATTGTAAATTACAGTGTTACATGGTTATATATATGTATCTGGTTGTGTTGTGTTGTGTGAACTAATTCTGGTTGTGTTGTGTTGTGTGAACTTGTTCAAAATAATTTTGGATAAAAAGATAAAAGACAGCGCTTAAAAAATGTCATAAAAAGCTAAAAAGCGCTTTTCAAATATATATAGGGCTTTAAAAAAAAAAACACATTTTACAGCGCTTTTTTTACAAAGCGCTGTAAAAGCTACACCAAAATATGAATTATAGGTATGTCTTTTACAACGCTTTTTACAAAAAGCGCTGTAAAAGGTACACCAAATATATGAATTATGGGTATGCCTTTTACAGCGCTTTTTACTAAAAGCGCTGTAAAAGGTACACCAAATATATGAATTATGGGTCTTCCTTTTACAACGCTTATTTTAACAAGCGTTGTAAAATCCATACCTAATATACGAATTTTATACGCACATTTTACAGCGCTTGTTTTTAAAAGCGCTGTAAAATGTGCATAACAAGCGCGCGTTATATGTACATGTTTTATAGCGCTTTTTTAAAAGCGCTGTTGTATCTTTTACAGCGCTCGATTCCACAGCGTTTTTCTTTTTTTTGAAAAAACGCTGTAAATGAATTAAAAAAAGCGCTGTAAAATACAGTTTTTCGTGTAGTGAATATATAATAGTATATAATATATATGAAGGGTTTATACTTGCCACATCAACCGACCAATGTTTTGAATAAAAATTATGTCGCGAGTTTTATACTTCAAGATAATATTTTTACAACTCATCTATATTTTCTTGAACAAAATATAGATTAAACTGTTAAAATACAAAATAAAAAATTCGAACCGCGTTATTTGTGTGAAAAACAACAATACTATTCACTAAACCAATTTCATTACACTTTATATATAAATATTTTTTTATATTCATTTGTTGTTTAATTTACTTTGGCCCTCCATAATTTTTTTTAAGCTCCGCCACTAGTCACTGAAACAGAAAAATAATCGAATATTAACTGCAGTTTTGTTTCTCAAAATGAAATTGGCACACTTTAACTGATTAATATGATTGATCCTTTTATTTATTCACGAGATTGATATTTTATTTTAAAATTTAATAGTTTTGATTTTTATTATTATTTTTTAATTAAAAATAGCAAATGATGATGCATAATAATTAATTAAAAAATTCTTTATTTTTTTATTTTTTTAAAAATATGAAATGTGATACGATAATGTATAATAACTAAAATTTATAAAATCGCAATCAAACTTTATAAAAATTTAACTTTAAACTTTTAAAAATTTTATTTTTATAATTTAAATAATAATATATAAATAAATAACGCATTTAGATAATTACATATAATAAAATCATATATTATATTATTTAAAATATATTATATTATTATTTTTTATTAAAAAATCTAAAAAAATGAATCAATTAATAGAATGGATAAAATTAAAAGAATTAAAATTATAACTAAATAAAAAGATAACTTTACCTGGATGGTAGAGCAATCAAAATTGGGAGTAACATCGTAAGGAAATTGGATTCCGCATTTGTTTGGGATATCTTTGGCGGTCTCTGGCTTTGCATAAAGATGATATGCTATTCTCTTTACACACTCACAAGTCACCATTTTATCAAGTTTGCTTGTTACAACTGACAATACTCTTTTAGCTGCTTCACAACAACTACCAGGTAGCGTCTTTTCATTACCTGCTATGTAGTTTAGGCATGGTCCAAGATACTTTATTACTCTTTCACAATTTAAATACCCCTCACATGATGAAACAAATAGTAGAATAACCAATAGACTTGCTCTGCTTGAACCACCCACACATGAAGGTTTCATTGTTTATAATTTGAAATCAACAAAAATTGTAGCTAGTTTTGATCATGTTGTGTGGTTTTGCTTATTATATATAAATGGGTTTGTTTATTATTTACTCCACTCCTTACATCATTGAATGATTCATTTAGATATTTTATACATATTAAAAAAATATTAAATTGTATTCTTTTCTCTTTATTATTATTATTATTATAATTATTATTATTATTATTATTATTATTATTATTATTATTAATTTGTGAAATTGATCATCTATTTTAAAAGTATGCATTTTTGGTACCTCTTTGAAATTTTTAAATTAAAAAATAATAATTTGACATTATTTTAAATAATGTAAGATACAATTCTATAATATAGAACTATCTAAATGCATTGATTATTCTTATGTTATTGATTAAATTAAAAATATAAAAAAAAAATTGACAATTGAAAGTTAAGTTTTTATAGTTTTTTTTTTCAATTTTATGAACATTAATCACTCTTCATTAACGTATTATATGTCACGTTATTTAAAACATCTCATTTAATCATATTTTATGAATAAAAATTGTCGACTTCTTAAATAGAGGGACAAATTTGGTGAAGGCGTAAAATAGAAGAACTAAAATTACAATTAAGAGAGAGAAATATTTTTACAAAATCATCCTTATTAATTGATATATTAACAATCATCATTAATGCAAATTGAAAGAAAATGAATTGAGAGTAGTATATATGAAAATTGATCTACTTAATAAAAACATTTGATTAGAGATTGTGCATATGTTTAGAGATTACGAGGAAACCCGACAATTCTAGAACCAATTTATCACATAAGACTCTTGGGCAAGTTCCTAATTAAGTCACATGGCATTTTAGAAATTGATTCTACACATGTGGTTACTATATTCCAGGATTGGTACACCAACATACTCATCTTACGTGGTTTTATCTCTTATGTTGGATGTTTCAAGTTGAACACATTTACCGTGTGGCAATCTCTTGCTTAGATGCCCTAGCTCTTAAAGGCCACTAAGTGGGTTATACATCAGTTTTGTCATATGTTATACCTATTAGTATTAGTTTAAATTCTTGAAAAATACTTAAAGGGATCTTGTTTCTCCATAGTCATGCCATAATTTTCTTTGTTTTTACCCTCTTGTGATAAAAAAAAAAAAAAAATTAAGAACATTTCATTTGATGGTTGCATTAGAAAAATTCATTGTTCATATCGAATGGAGTAACATTTCAAAATTAATTTTGGAGTCATCCAATTTCCACTTCAATATACACTACGCTAAAATTAACATTTTACATTGTTTTTTTTTTTTTTACTAAAAGCGATGTTGTAAAATTAACGGAGGATACAAAAGCGATTTAGCAAAAGCGCCATTGTAGGTCATATAGGGTCATAATGTTTATAACGCTTTTTTTGAAAGCGCTGTTGTAGGATCACATAGCTCTCTCACGTAATGTTTACAGCGCCTTTAGAGCGTTTTGTATATATGCGTTGTAAAATGATGTGTATTTGATATAAATCATTCCTTTTAAATAAATAAAAACATATTTAATAAGTTCTCTCTCTAACCCTACGAACCCTCATCTCTTCTACTGTGTGAACCCTCCTCTATTGTGCGTCATCTTCTCACTGAATCCTCCTCTACTTCTCCTCTATTGTGCATCAATTTCTACTGAGCGATTGTTGTCTCAGGTACTATATTTATTAGTTTATTGTTGTCTCTAAAACTAATAAATTGTTACATGATAAATCATATAAAATGTTACTTGATAGTAAATGGCATAACCTTGATAAATCATATAAATTGTTACATGATAAATCAAATAACACTTAGATTAAAAAATGCGGATTTGACATATTTTTAATGACATGATAGACAATTATATTATATAGAACCATTTAGATGCATTAATTATTCATGTGTCACTAATTAAATTAAAAATATAAAAATTTCTAAAGTTGAAAGTTAAATTTTTACTGCATTTTATTCAAATTTTATGAATATTAATCATTTTACATTATCGTATAATATATTACGTTATTTAAAACAGCTCACGTTATTAATTTTTAGTTAAAAAATAAAAAAGAGAGATCAAAACTGTCAATATTTAAAATAGAATAACCAAATTCGTGAATTAATAAAAATAAATTGACTAAAATTGCAATTAAATCTATATTTTAAAAACTAATACAACAAAAGACATTATTATTATATATATATATATATATATATATATATATATATAT
>JBBPBR010000001.1:38923845-38935528 GCA_037974775.1 Cicer pinnatifidum | reverse complement strand
TAATTTTTAATGTTGAGGCGAGGTGTCCTTTTGTTTAATTCAAAGATGGGATGATTTTCTTTTTTTCTTTTTAAGTAGTTTTTTCTTACTAAAGTAGTTTAATAGTTAAATTAATACATTTTAGATTTATATATAATTTTAGTATTTTATATTTTATATAATATAAATTTTGATCATTTATCTTTGATTTATATATTTAAACCTACATTTTAAGTGTGATAAAGTGGAATTTCAAGTTCAAACAAGAGCCACTGCATATTAATATCCTTACGGCTATCAAGTGAGCTTTACTTGTCGAACAATGTTAGAAGACTTTAATCCATATTAGGTGGGTTTGTTTTAGATTTTTTTAAAATAATTTTGTCAAAAAAAAAATCATTTTTTGGCTAAAAATGAAAAGCTAAAAGTAGTAGTTTCTCGCATTTGCCTCTTGTCATAGATGAGAGAGAAAAACGAAACACAATTGAAAAACACGGAACTTAACTAATTAACGAAAAAAAATGATGCAATTACTCTTACCTTATTTTGAAAATTTCAAATTACTCTCCGTTAATTTTTGTTGACACCTAATTTTGTCCGATTTTTTATTTTTTTTTACTTTTTATTAATAAAGGAAATAATAATAATAATGACAATAATAATAAATATATAAATATATGTGAAGAAATAAAAATAAAGGAAACTGAAAAGAAATGAATTGATTGTCATAAAAATCGATGCAATGATGATCAAAATAAATGAAAAAAAAACAGAAAAGAAATTGATTGATAGTCATAAAAATCAGAATAATGGTGATCAATTGAATAGAAAAGAAAACCGAAGAAATGAATCAATGGTAATAAGAATCGGTATAATTGTGGTCAATTAAAAGAAAAGAAACTGAAAAATAGATTAATAGTAATCAATTGACAATTATTCTTTTGTCTTTTGAAATCTACACCAAAAAATCTATAAATAGGCTGCCACAAGAGCACAATAGGGAGGGAGAAGGGAAAACACAAACTAAGAGCACAAAAAAAAAATAGAGAGATTAGTTAGCAAAGGAGAAGGAGAGAATCCGATCTTGAAGTAATCAGTCTAGTAAGGTACCATTTTCTTATTATTTTCTCTAGTCTGCTTATTAGTTTTTTTGTTTTTACATCTTTTTATATATATATATATATATTTTCTCTTTCTATTTTTTTTTGCTTATAAAAAATAAACTCATATGTTAAGCTTTCATTTCATTTTTTTAAATCGTTTAATCTTGAAAATTGTCTTCTTTGTAATATAAAACAATAAAGAATATAACTAGTTGATGTCTATAGATCAAGAAAACAAATTTTATCATATTGTAATTTAATAAAAAAAATTCATAATACGTCTTTATCAAATAAAAAATTTATAACGGTTAAATGATTTTACCCTTAAGATTAAAATTAATGGTTGTTGCCGCCGGATGAAATTCATCATCGCTCGCTACACCATATTATGTACTTTCATCGTTGGTGGCCTTTGTGTCGCGACAAATCCGACAACGTACGAGCAAATTATTTAACAGATTATTTCACCGTCGTGTCCCTTTGTCTCGTTCACAAACCGCCACGTTACGAAAATCTTTTTCTTAAAAAAAAATTAATTTCTTTTTCCGTTAAAACAGACAAATATTATTATTATTACTATTATATTTATTATTATTATTATTATTACACTTTTATTTTTTTTAACATGTATATAAATAAAAATAATAATAAAATCGGTCAACACACTAAATATTTTCTATCAAAGAACTACGTGTGTTTTGATTTCCCTATTGCACCTGGGGATACGTAGGAGCAAGGTATTCCCCTTGTCAAACCAAATTAATAAAAAAAATATATTTTTTCTACTTTCATTAATGTAAATAATTTAATTTTTTATTATTCTTTTTGGAGTAAAAATAAATAAATAAATAAATAGTTTGTATATAATTAATTATAGGGTAACCGTTTTAACGGACGTTGTAGGGTGATAATACTTCCTTACTCGTAATCGACTCCCGAATCCAAATTTTTGGTTCAAAAAATATTATTTTAGGTTTTATCCAATTTTTCCTTTAATAAAAATAAAATTGGTGGCGACTCCTTTTTCGCGGACAAACCGGACGCGACAGCTGGCGACTCCACTGGGGATTTTTGAGAGTCAAGCCCAATCTAATTAATTATATATAGTTATTTATTATTTTATTTATATTATCCCTATTGTTTTATTTTTTTTATTTTTTATTTTGTTAATATAATTATATGTGTTTGGTCAATTTATTTTTATTGTGATGATTTTTTTTTATCTTATTTATTTTTTATACATTACCCTAACACAACTCACACACTTATGAGTGGGCTCTATACCCGGGCTGAGTGCAAATCTAAGATAAGTTAGAGATTGTGTAATGATAATCTTCTGGATGTACATCCTGTTTGGTTGTCATGAAAGTCTCACCTAGAGTTGACCTTTTCTAGAATATTGCCATTTTAATAGTTTACCTATTAATTGGTTTAATATTTTAGAATTGAGTTGTGTGCTCTAGGAGCCAATTTAGAACTATAGAGCCACCCATAGTAAAGGTTCACAATAAAAAATCATCAAATAAGAAAAGAACCATATAGGACATAATCATGTATGTTTCATCCTTTACTTCATTTTACAACATATTTTTCTTTTATCTCATTTTTTAGAAAAAATATTGCATATTAGGAGTTAGTAAAATGTTTCAGTTAAATGCATAATCATTTCATTCATTTTTTTTACATTCTCATAACATTTTCCTTCAACAAAAAAAAATAAAAAGACAAAAGACAAAAAAAAAAGCAAAAAGAAAAAATATTGTGACACCCTTATCGGACATGTTCCCGAGTTAAAATCATGGATGAATTGAAACATACAAAGATGATCTAAACCAATTGAAAATTCATATGGCTAAAAGATTGGAAATCTTACAAACTCTCGATACTTGAAATCATGGGGATCCTTCATGAAAAAAAAAAACTATCACGAGAAACTCATTTGTTACCCATTTGATTTCATAAGTCTAACAATTATCACCTTTTAGTCTACTTTTTGGTTATACTCTATCTAAAGCCACTTGTCCACAAGATTTGAACCTGATACTAATTAGATTCATATTCATCATACACCCCCTACTTCTGAGTCACGAACATACTTCAGTGGCTTTCGTCACAAGTAAATCTCTAGAAGTTGGGTCGTCTATGTTGAACTTTCATCACTACCGATTATTATTTGATATCATCAATCTAAAAAATGGCAAACCTTGTATGAATTTTTTATGACTATTGAAGAAAAAACCTTGACTAAACACAACTTTGAAGTTATTGACTATGTTCTCCCATATATATACAAGGGACAAGTTTCCCTATGATTGTTAATGTTATTTAATTTGATCCTAACATATAGATCATATTGATGTGCCTCAATATTTTGAATGTCAATAAATGCATTTTGTATTGTTTCCTTTTCCATTCTCACTCATCATATATTTCACAACCTCTTACCAAACATTATTTTTCTTTCTCTTCATTAAACCATATACCAAATATATTTGGAAGTAGTTCATTCATAATAAAGTTTTCTAAAATCTCATACATAATTTCGATCATGCTATAAATTCCACGGAATGTGAGACCGATACAAAAATCCACTATTTGGATGGACTTCGATATGTTGGGGCATGAGATTAACGTCATGTTAATCCCCTTAGATAAGTGGTTTTATCTTAATCATTGTCTGAATATGTTTCGAATATGTCAATCATGTGGGGAATTTCAAGTTTGTGCCATGGATATTCTAGCCGCCTACGAATTGAAAATGAAGATGTTGAACGTACATGAGGCTTGAATGTAATCCTCAATCAACTAAATCAAGAATGGAAAGGTTGGAATAAGAAGATGATCATTTTGTATATACATATTAGACAAATGTCTAAAAAAATATTTGAAGTCATTTTCCATCATGTCCCTCAATAATATAATCAACTAGCTGACTGTAGCTACTCTATCTTCAATATTCAAAGTAAGTCACGATGAAGAACAGTCACTCACAAGAATAAAATTCACGACTATCAAATGTATAAGAAAAGTATATGGAAAATTCTCGTGCCAAACATTACCTCGTGACTATAGAATACCCTCCATGAGTATCAACCTATAACTGGGGTACCCCTTTATTTCTTATTATATAGAATAAAGGCAGTGTGACCCACTCAAACAAAAACCTCTTATCAAGAGTAATGATATGTGTTGACTGATTGAATTCAATTCAAGAGAAATGTTGATTGCCTCATGTCACGGACAATTATTTCAAAGATCTTTAAAAAAGAACATATAAACTTCGGAGCTTCAAAAGAAAGAATAGCACTCAAGAAGGTTTCACATATCTAAATGGACTACCAAGATAAATGAACTCCTAACTATATAAGTCCCCAATACCATAAAAAAAAATACATTCAATTGTGGCTCTGATCCACACTAATATGGATCAAGAAGAGTTATCACTACTTGCAGACATTGATGCTTCAAAAAGTATTACATCTAAATGAAGACCCGCTAGGTTGAAAATCCAAAAGGACGACCTAAGCAAAAATTAGGGTGAAAAATCATAATAATAATAATAAATACCCGCTAGGCTGAAAACCTGAAAGGGCGACCTAGGCAAAAATTAGGGTACAAAAAATAATAATAAATACCCGCTAGGTTGAAAATCTGAAAGGGCAACCTAGGCAAAAATTAGGGTACAAAAAATGAATAAATACTCGCTAGGTTGAAAACCCGAAAGGGCAATCTAAGCAAAAATTAGGGCCACAAAAAGTATAGAATGAAAGAAGATCACTTGTTTGAGAATCTAAAAAAGGATGATCAAAGAATATAACTTACATACACACATCAAAGTCGAAGCTGAACATATTCTGAAAGACTGTGAATATAGATTGGAGGAAATCATATCTTCCAAAGTAGGTTAATAACATGATTGAAATTGTGGCATGAGTTATTAGCATATTTATTTTATGAAAAACTACTAACAAATTGGGTCATTTACCCATATGAGACCACCTTATCTTCTTTTCTTTCTATCAATATTTTTTTTGTACCATAGATTTTTTCATTAAATATCATTGTCTGAACCATCCTTCACTACTTTCTTGTGTTATAAATCTTTCTTTTTTCTTTTTTTTTCAAAATACATTTTTATGATAATCATATGTTGGGGCACAAATTATGTGAATGTCAAGAGGTCAAAACTAGTATGATGTCTTTACATGTAAGGCAGGGGCAACTAAAGATCAAGTCGATGATGTAAGAAAAAATCTCTTTAAAGATTAAAAGGACAATCACCACCACTTATTTGAAGTGGTGCACATTTTTCATCCATGAATCAAGGATCATGTCCGTAAAGAGGTGAAAGAAATAAAAAAAAAATTGAAAAAAAAAAAGTTGATTGAAAAAAAATATAAAATAAAAAGATCAAGATGAAGGAAAATGTTCATTCATTAAATGCATTCATGACATTTCATATTTAGTGGTTAAATTTAAATTTGAGACACTAACCCACACCATATTATTTAAAAGACGGGACATTGACCCACACCCTCTGATTTAAGAGCAGGGATGATTGACCCTCATCCTCTGTTTTAAGAGCTTGGTTGACTAGCCTTCAACATCTGATTTAAGAGCTAGGTCGCCCCCACAAAATTTATGTTGATATATTTGCTGATGAATTCTGAGTCTCATAGGAAGCTATTATAGGAAATACTAAATGAAGTTCACATCACTCAAGATATCACTTGTGACAAATGTGGAGGCATTGTAAATAACATTACTACTAACAGTCACATAACCTTCATAGATGACGAACTGTGCATCGAAGAAATAGGCCATAACAAAGAGTTGCACATATCAGTAATGTGCCTCGATCATATGATATCAAGAGTCCTTGTTAAAGCTTTCGATGGGAGTCTAGAGAAATTATGGGATAAATTGAACTCCCATTTCAAATAGGCCCGATCACTTTTGAAATCACGTTACATTTGATGGATATTGTACCTGCCTATAGCTGCTTATTGAGGAGACCATGGATCCATTCTATTGGTGTGGTGCCATCAACCCTACATCAAAAGCTAAAGTATATGATATATGACCAATTGATAACCGTGTCAGAAGAGAAAGACTCGTTGGTGAGTAAGTTTTCCACCACACCATACGTTGAGACGATAGAGTAAGCTCTGGAGATCGCCTTCCAAACACTAGAAATCGTGGACAACGCTTATGTCGAGATGACAACATAGAACTACATCTATCAAACACAACTATTATGGTGGTTAGATTCATGTTAAGCTGGGGGCATCATCCATGACACGGTTTGGGGAAGAATGAAGAACGACTCAAAGGACTGATAAAACTTCATGAGAATAGAGATAAATAGGATTTAGATTACGAATCAACCAAAGTTGACAAGCAAAGATTGGCCATATAAAAAAAAAAGGAAAGACAAACAAGATTCATATTGCAGTAGCTAGAGATGATTTTTCCATCGATGATGCTAATCGGGTTCGTCCATACGACGCAAAAACAAAAATTAACAATTGGCAGATAATCAAGTTGCCTATAGTATTCGATGCAATTCCCATTTTTGAGAATAATCCATTCGCATATGATTGTACTAAAATTATGCCACATAACTTTGACCATCTTACTAATCAGGCAATAAAAGATAATGAAGAAGCTTATGAATTTCCCCTAGAATCGTTAAAATTGGCAGAAAAAGAAGGCAAGACATTATGTCCCATAAGGAATCAATAAAAGTGATTAATCTAGGGAAAGAAGAAAGGAAATTAAAGTCAACACTATCTTAAAGTAAGAAGTATATCATGAACTAATCGAAATTCTACATAAATAGAAAGATATTTTTGTTCCATCATATCAGGATATGTATGGATTGGATACTAGCATAGTCGAGCATAAATTTCCCTTAAAACCCGATTTTTCTTCGGTTAAACAAGAATTAAGGAGAATAAAGCCTGATATGTAATTAAAAATAAGGGAAGAAGTAAAAAATTGGCGTTGGGTTCCTCGCTGTGGTAAATTATCCCCAATGGATAGCCCATATTGTACCGTGCTGAAAAAGGATGACAAAGTTTGAATGTGTGTCGACTATAGGGACCTTAACAAAACCAATTCTAAAGATGATTTTTCGTTACCTCACATCAATATTTTGGATGACAATATGGCTCACCATTCACTTTTTCTCCTTTAAGGATGGTTACTCGGGATACAATCAAATCAAGATGGCAGCCGAATATATGAAAAAAAATTTTATCACCCTTTAGGGAACATTGTGTTACAAGGTAATGCATTTTGGTCGAAAGAATGTTAGGGCAACCTACCAAATAGCTATGGTAACTTGATTCTATGACTTGATACATAAAGAGATATGAGTTTATGTAGATGACATGATTGCTAAGTCACAAACAAAAGAAAAACATGTGATTAATCTAAAGAAACTCTTTGAAAGATTCCAAAAGTTCAAGCTAAAACTTAACCCCTTCAAATGCACTTTAGACGTGTGGTTGGATAAAGTGTTACAATTTTTGGATAGTCAAAAAAGAATAGAGGTCGACCCATATAAAGTTCGAGTCATTTTGGAAATATCTCCCCAAAGTACAAAGAGAGAGATTCACGATTTTCTTGGGGACTAAATTATATTTCAAGATTTATATCACAACTAACTGCCACTTGTGAATCGATCTTTAAACTTTTACGAAAAAAATATCAAACAATTGTGTAGAACGAAGATTGTAACATAAAAACATAAAAATTAAAAAATATATATAAAAAAAGAGTTATTTAGAAAATGGTTGTAACATACAAAGATTGACATGAGATATTGTCGTTTTCACTACACGGGTATCGTATCTCGATATGCATTCCAACTGGGGCAACCCCTTTTTGCCTAGTATATGGGATGGAGGTTGTGCTGCCTATTGAAGTAGAAATCCCCTCGCTAAAAGTATTAATGGAAGCTAAATTAGATGAGTTAGAATGTGTACAAACCCGTTAGCGATCTTATGCCATGAGCAATTATATAAGAAAGGATTGAAAAGAGCGTACAAAAAAATACGTCCTCAAGAATTTTGGGAAGAAGACTCGTTGATAAAAAATATCTTACCCATTCAAAAGGATTATTGTGGAAAATAGCCCTAACTAAGAGGGTCCATAAGTCTTGAAGAAAGCTTTCTCAAGTAGGGCTTTGATCCTCGCGAATATGGATAAAAAAAAATAGTCCTCCATGTAAACTCAGACGTCGTAAAAAAGGGTATGATATTTAAATAATGAGTATCCGCTAAGTTGAAAACCTGAAAGGGACAACCTAGGCAAAAATTAGGGTACAAAAAAAAATAAAATAAAATAAATAATGAATATCTGCTAAGTTGAAAACCTGAAAGGACAACTTGAGAGTAGAAGAAAAACAAAAAAAATATATATACTCAAAAAGAAATGATCAACAATATGGATCACACTATAACACGAGAATAAAAGTTGTTTATAGTACAAGACAAACGACAACATGAGATCCAACTTCAGATCACAATATTAATTCTTCATCAAAAAAAAAAAAGGAAAAAACAAAAGAAAACGAAAAATAGAAGAGGACAAAAAAAAAGATATCACATTCAAAAAAAAGTATAAGTGTTTTTTCTCATTCTTGATTTTAATGGCCGTGTCCAATAAAAATATTGATAAAAACCGACATACTCACTCATTCATTCACTCATGACATTTTATAAATTTAAAGCCGAGAAAACGACCCGCATGTTGAAGCCGGGAAAACGACTCGCACCCGAAGCCGAGAAAACGACCCGCATGTTGAAGCCGGGAAAACGACTCGCACCCGAAGCCGAGAAAACGACCCGCATGTTGAAGCCGGGAAAACGACTCGCACCCGAAGCCGAGAAAACGACCCGCATCTTGAAGCCGGGAAAACGACTCGCACCCGAAGCCGAGAAAACGACCCGCATGTTGAAGCCGGGAAAACGACTCGCACCCAAAGCCGAGAAAACGACCCGCATGTTGAAGCCGGGAAAACGACTCGCACCCGAAGCCGAGAAAACGACCCGCATGTTGAAGCCGGGAAAACGACTCGCACCCGAAGCCGAGAAAACGACCCACAAGTTAAAACTGGGAAAACGACTCGCATCCGAAGCCGAGAAAACGACCCGCATGTTAAAATCGGGAAAACGACTCGCATTCTTCCAAAAAAATTATTTTTTCGGACAAAATTAGAGTTGTTATCTTTACTTATCTTTACTTTGATTCTCAAGTAAATTCTAAGTAAAGAGGGGCAGCTGTTGACACCTAATTTTGTCCGATTTTTTATTTTTTTTTACTTTTTATTAATAAAGGAAATAATAATAATAATGACAATAATAATAAATATATAAATATATGTGAAGAAATAAAAATAAAGGAAACTGAAAAGAAATGAATTGATTGTCATAAAAATCGATGCAATGATGATCAAAATAAATGAAAAAAAAACAGAAAAGAAATTGATTGATAGTCATAAAAATCAGAATAATGGTGATCAATTGAATAGAAAAGAAAACCGAAGAAATGAATCAATGGTAATAAGAATCGGTATAATTGTGGTCAATTAAAAGAAAAGAAACTGAAAAATAGATTAATAGTAATCAATTGACAATTATTCTTTTGTCTTTTGAAATCTACACCAAAAAATCTATAAATAGGCTGCCACAAGAGCACAATAGGGAGGGAGAAGGGAAAACACAAACTAAGAGCACAAAAAAAAAATAGAGAGATTAGTTAGCAAAGGAGAAGGAGAGAATCCGATCTTGAAGTAATCAGTCTAGTAAGGTACCATTTTCTTATTATTTTCTCTAGTCTGCTTATTAGTTTTTTTTGTTTTTACATCTTTTTATATATATATATATATTTTCTCTTTCTATTTTTTTTTGCTTATAAAAAATAAACTCATATGTTAAGCTTTCATTTCATTTTTTTAAATCGTTTAATCTTGAAAATTGTCTTCTTTGTAATATAAAACAATAAAGAATATAACTAGTTGATGTCTATAGATCAAGAAAACAAATTTTATCATATTGTAATTTAATAAAAAAAATTCATAATACGTCTTTATCAAATAAAAAATTTATAACGGTTAAATGATTTTACCCTTAAGATTAAAATTAATGGTTGTTGCCGCCGGATGAAATTCATCATCGCTCGCTACACCATATTATGTACTTTCATCGTTGGTGGCCTTTGTGTCGCGACAAATCCGACAACGTACGAGCAAATTATTTAACAGATTATTTCACCGTCGTGTCCCTTTGTCTCGTTCACAAACCGCCACGTTACGAAAATCTTTTTCTTAAAAAAAAATTAATTTCTTTTTCCGTTAAAACAGACAAATATTATTATTATTACTATTATATTTATTATTATTATTATTATTACACTTTTATTTTTTTTAACATGTATATAAATAAAAATAATAATAAAATCGGTCAACACACTAAATATTTTCTATCAAAGAACTACGTGTGTTTTGATTTCCCTATTGCACCTGGGGATACGTAGGAGCAAGGTATTCCCCTTGTCAAACCAAATTAATAAAAAAAATATATTTTTTCTACTTTCATTAATGTAAATAATTTAATTTTTTATTATTCTTTTTGGAGTAAAAATAAATAAATAAATAAATAGTTTGTATATAATTAATTATAGGGTAACCGTTTTAACGGACGTTGTAGGGTGATAATACTTCCTTACTCGTAATCGACTCCCGAATCCAAATTTTTGGTTCAAAAAATATTATTTTAGGTTTTATCCAATTTTTCCTTTAATAAAAATAAAATTGGTGGCGACTCCTTTTTCGCGGACAAACCGGACGCGACAATTTTTAATAAGTTTTTATCTACCAGTTTACATCAATTCATTAGTTTTTCCTTCACGCACTGACCTTTTTTTTTTCTCTTTCCACGACGTTGTTAGTTTTTTCATTCCATACGACCCTCATCTAGGTTTTCATCCAATAAGTTTTACTTTTTTCGATTTTTCTGCATCGTACTTTTTTGGTTGTATGTGTTTATTTATTGATTTTTTAGGAGTACTCAATACATTGATCAAATTTTAAAATTTGTCTACGAAATGGTCATTGTAGTTTAAAAAAATCGTTTTTACAAATTTGTATACAAACAGGTTAAAAATCATTTTTTTAAAAAAAAAAAATTATTTTTATAATAGTAAACAAACAGGAGTTAAAAAATCATATTTTTTTTTTTAAATTTCTAAAAAATAATCTCTAAATTTTTTTAAACAAAAATCATTTTTATTTAATCTCAAACAAACACACCCATTATAATGTTTTCTTTTGAGGAAATCCATTTCATATTGTTTAGTATACAAGCAAACTAAATCTTTGAATATCAACATTAATTAGTTTTCACTAAAAACTTTAAATAAATTTCACCTAAATTAATTATATTCATTTAAGTTAAATTTAAATTAATTGTGTTAGAATTTGTCTTTTTACATTCCTCACATTACGCCAAAAATAAATATACATAGTGTTACTTTTACAATGCATTTTTAAAAAATATTGTTGTTGTATGTATTAAAAAATATGGAACTTTCAA
>JBBPBR010000001.1:38894736-38916662 GCA_037974775.1 Cicer pinnatifidum | reverse complement strand
TATTATTTATTAAATTAATAATTAATCATTTGTTATTCAAAAATAAAAAATAAATGAATGCGACTTCTTAATGGAAGATTTTTTTTTTTAATAATTCTATCATTTTAGTATATAAATTTAAATGCAGAGTATAAGAGAGAATTAAAACATTAATTGAATAAAAAAACAATTTTAAAATATTTATATACACGATTAGTAAATCACTTAAAAAAAATATAATTTATTGATAATATATTAAATCAGTCCCACTAATTTTAATGTCCACAAATAACTTCTTCTATAGCATATAATTTAGCGTTTGCCACTTCCATCATAGTATGATGTTCCACTATTATAAAAAGATCAAATTTCTTCTAGTTACTCTATCATTCATTCATCCTTATGGTCCCTCTCTTATACCACTCTAAGGACATATATCTCACACATCTTTGATCTCTGGATAATACGATCATGATTTTGGTTACATATTGCAATTTAAAATCATATACCACGGACTATCGATGTTAATGTACGATTTTGGGACTTTTGTGACTCTTGCACAACATGGTCACATCAATATCAAACAGATTACTATCACAAACCAGCCTTCATTTTTATTCAACGATAACTTACAAATTCAATTTTCCAAAGTTGCTCTAGTTTGTCTTTCTCAATTTTGTTTCAATTCTCTCTCCCAACATCTAAAGGAATCCCGTAATGCTTTTACCATATTAATATAACAAGACAAACTATCACTTCTGTATATTTAGCTTTTTATTATTTTAATATTATGAATAGAACCCATTGACTTCCAATACTATTGTTATTATCAATTTTGTGTTTATCAAAGGTTGTGTCTTGAAAATTATGATGTTAAATGTGTGTTCATGTATACTATACTCGCTCCAATTAAGATTCTTGTGCCCTGTAATTCAGCATTTGCCACTCCCACCATATTTTGATGGCACTACTAAAAAAGGCCAAATTTATTCTCCCTGCCTCAACATTTATCCATCCATGTCGTCCCTCTCCTATACCACGACAACTTCATACATCTCACATCATAATTGATCTCTTGATTTCCACGACATCATTTTCCATAAATCAAAATGATTTAAATATATATATATATATATATATATATATATATATATATATTTAGTCTAGATAAATTAGTATATTTTTAATTTTTGTCTCTATAATTTTGTTTTTTAAATTTAACTTTATAAATTCAATTTTATTTTAAAATTGTTCTTACGGCAGGTGAGTGTTAAATATTTAAATTATTTTGAAAAAAAAATAAAAAAATCACAAAAAATTCTTTACACTTTTTTAATTAATTTTTATTTAAAGTAAAGCATTTTTGTGACTTTTTTAATTTTTTTTCAAAGTTTTTAAAACAAAATAAAAAACATAATTTCAAAAATATATGAATTTGAATTTTTTTTAAAAAAATTTTAAAGCAAAAAATTAATTTTTTTTTAAAAAATTTAATGTACAAAAATAATTTGTTTTAACATTATTTATTTATTTTAAAAAATTATTAACATGATATTATAACATTTAAATTACACGTCAATATGATTTATTCTATGATTATTGTTCAAACTAACAATATCAATAACAATATCAATATTTGTGAGTTGAGTTAAAGTTTAAACACTGATCGTCTTTTATTTCTAGTGTTGTTGATATCTAGTTATTCTTTTAATTATTTTATATATAATAGATATAACCATGGAACAAAGCATACAACATTCTCAATCAATCCATTTATTTTTTCATTGTAACCCTCTAATCTTAAATTTCTAATCTTCACTAATAAATTTGCTCTAAAAGTTTAAAAGGACAGAATAAGGAATATACCTTCCGATGTGAATATTAATGAAGCTTACTACAGAAAACACACAAGCTCAAAAATAGCAAATCCAACATGCACCTGTCCTGCTATAAAGATGAAGTGCTACAATTTCTCACAGGTCTGCATGATAATTTTTCAGTTGTGAATACTCATATGTTGTTGGATGGATCCTCTACCTTCGCTCAATATAGTTTTGTCCTTGGTTATGCAATATAAAAGTCAAGGGAATTCATCCACTGAGAATGAGTCAAAGGTGTTGATCAATGTTGCTAATTTCAGGAAATCACAAGGTAGAGGTAAAAGAATGTCTCATAAAACGAATGTCCCTCATGAATAAAACTTTTCCTTTCTTACCTGTTCAAAACTCACGTGTATGTGATACTTGTAATTTCTCCAAACATACAAGAAAACCTTTTCAATTGAGTAAAAGCATAGCGTTGCATAAATTTGCCTTGTTGCATTTAGACATTTGGAGACCCCTGTTCACTCCTTCCATACATGGTCACAAATACTTTCTTGCTATTCTTGATGATTTCAGTTGTTTAGTTTGAATTGTTTTATTAAAATCAAAGGTAGAAGAAGTTCAATCACATGTTAAAAATTTTCATTTTAATAGTTGAAAACCAATACAGTAGTGGTAAAGTAAAAATTGTTAGGATTGATAATGGTCCAGAATTTTTACTTACACAATTCTATGCATCCAAAGGCATCCTACGTCAAAGATCTTGTGTAGAAACTCAGCATCCTACATCAAAGTTTCACATGGGGAGGAAACACCAGTATATCCTTAATGTTGGAAGGGCACTCCTTTTTTAGTCAAAACTGCCCAAATGTTTCTGGTCTTATGCATTATTGCATGCTATTTATATTATTAACAGAGTTAACACACATCTACTGAATAATAAGTCTCCATTTCAATTTTTTTTTATAGTGTCCCTGATTGAAATGAACTGAAAGTGTTGGGTTCATTGTGCTATGCTTCCACCAATACTTCTCAAAGAACCATACTGATGCACAGAGCAAGAAAATGCATTTTTCTGGGTTTTAAAATTGGTATAAAAGGATCTGTCTTGTTTGATGTTAACTCTAGGGAAATCTTTGTTTCTAGACATTTAACATTTCATGAAAACATCATGCCTTACAAAGCTAATTGCAAATACCCTTCAGACTCTACCTGGGAACAATTTTCTGACTATTCACAACCTGTGACTAACATTCCTGCACCTAACACAACCTTCCCTCACCAGGCTGCTCCACCTACTAACGTAACACAGTTGATATTTCCTTACCTAAGCACCAACACCAGACTTGAGAGGATCCACAAGGGACAAACATCCACCAGCTCATCTTTCAGACTTTGTCTGTAGTTCATTCACGGATCAGGCAAACCCCTTTTCTTCTCAAGGTACTCTTTATCCCCTTTCTAAATATCTGTCTTTTTCAAATCTCTCTCATTAACAAACCAATTATGCTATTTCTTTGTCTTTTCAACAGTAGCCTATAAACTATGCGGAGGCATCCCAGGCTGAATGTTGGCACAAAGCCATAGGTGCCGAGTTATCAGCTCTTGCTAAAAATGGCACTTGGAAACTAGTTGCTTTACCTCCCCATGTGAAACCAATTGTCTGCAAGTGGGTATATAAGATCAAGCATTGAGCTGATGGGTCCATTGAGCGTTACGAGGAATGTCTCGTTGCCAAAGGTTATAATCAAATTGAAGACTTGGACTATTTCAACACATTCTCCCCCGTGGCTAAGCATACTACAGTTCGACTCATTCTTGCTTTAGCCTCAATTCTAGGCTGGTTTATCCACCAGTTAGACGTCAAGAAAGCGTTCTTATAAGGGGATCTCTTAGAGGATGTCTATATGGTTTTCCCCCCAGGTGTCACTACAACTCGTAAGTGGTATGAGAAGTTACCATTCTTCTACTTCAACAAGGCTATTCCCAAGCTCACTCAGATCATTCCTTGTTCACTAAGGCCACCCCTGGTTCTTTTACAGCTCAATTAATTTATGTCGACGGCGTTATTTTTGCTGACTAAGTCAACCATCCCACTCTAAGATTCGGACCTAAGAAGATATTGCCTCTTATTGTCGTCTCATCAGTCGTTTACAATACCTTACCATCACACGCCCTGATATCACATTCGTCATTGAACAATTAAGTCAATTTCTTGTTGCCCCTTCGAAGGTTCACTACAATACAAAAAACAAAGTGCTCCGTTACCTTAAACTGTGTCCAGGCCAGGGTCTCTTCTTCCCCAAATCCTCTTCCATTCATCTTTCAGGTTTCTCCGCCGCTGATTGGGCTGGCTGTATCAATACACGTTATGTGACAGGCTTATGTTTCTTCCTTGGTTCTTCTCTTGTTTCATGGCATACCAAGAAGTAGACCACTGTTTCTCGTTCATCAAGCGAAGCAGAATATCGTGCACTTTCCTCTGCAGCTTGCGAGCTTCAATGTCTCCTTTATTTACTGCAAGACCTCCAGATTCAGTGTCCTCGTATTCCCACTCTCTATTGTGACAATCAGAGCGTGTTGCATATAGCCACCAACCCTGTTTTTCACGAACGGATTAAGCATTTGGAAATTGATTGTCATTTTATTCGCGAGAAAGTTCAGGCTGGTACTATTCGGCTCCTACGGAGCTACCCATTTCATCCCAAGACCAAGTTGCTGACTTCTTCATCAAAGCACTGCATCCAAAACCTTTCAATTTCTTGACTTCCAAGCTGAACATGCTGGATAAATATATATCAAGGTTCAGCTTGCGAGGTAATGAAGCTTACTGCAGAAAACACATCAGCTCCAGCTCACAATAGCTAGGCCACGAGTTTGTTAGAATCTCAACTGCATGTAACTGATTTTGTTAGTTAGTTACATTCCCTTTAGCTTAGTTAGTACTGATCTAATGCTAGTATATAAGTAGCTCTGACTGTGTATTTCATTTAATGCAAGTTGGCTAAATTCAACTTGTATCTGGATTTTCTACATTCTCTATAAACATTTCAGTGTTCTTGTTCATCAATGGAATTCATTGTTCTTCTTATATATGAATTAACTTTTTGGTGGTCAGTGATTAAACACTAAAAAGAAAAAGAATAGTAAGTCACAACTTTCTCCTTGCTATACTTCGACAAACATAAAAATTAATCATACAGTTTATTTATCATTATGCTGCTAGAGGCAGCATTTGGTGAACTTTTAATCATACAACAACTTTCAACCTCAATGAAGTAAAGAAATGTTCGAGCTCATGGAAACAATCAAATACTCTTTTAATTTTTAAAACTTAATGTTCAAATCTATGTAATATTGTTTGACAACTACAATCTCTCCTAACAAACCTAATAAAAAGCAAACTTAATAAAAAGTAATAGAAAATAAAGTATACTTGAATAGATCATTTTTTCCTTTTTGTGAGCGGAGCAAAAAACAATGCAACTATCAACTAATGATAGTTCTAAATGTAGCCTCAATATAAAGATTTTAGAAGTCTCTGTAACAATATTACAATCCCAATTGCATCTGTAATTTCCTGCACTTCGCCACAATATCATGGTTTACATTGTAACTGCAACCACAATTTAGAGCTATGCAGCTAACTATATTGGATGTACTGTATTGCACATACCAGGGTTCCTAATACACCAAAGTGGCTGAATAGGCTCAGCCCCTATACCTCTTCTAACCATTCTGCTTCTCCATTCAGTCAATCTATCTGTTGCTTCTGCATATCGCTTCAAACCCTTTTCGTCCCTATTGCCCGACCACAATGATTCGGCCATTGCAGAAGTTCTAGGCCAAATTCGCGAATCCAAAACAGTTTCATCAGCTTGTTCCGACCACAACGATACTTCCCCACCCAAAACCAATTTCGCTTCTTCTTCCGTCAGTCCATATGCAATATCATAATTGTATATAGTTTGCCATGTTTTAAAAGGTCCACACCAAGATCCACCATTGTTTTTGTCACTATCTGTTTGGTTATCGTAAGCACTGTTATTTCCAGTAAAGTCACCATGGCCACAGTCAAGATAATAGAAATCTGATGACGACACAATGGTGCGGTATCCAGAAGATACTATCCTTTTAGTGTTATTATGTCCATTATTCCATGTCTGCAAAATCACATGTTCTTTAGGGAGAATTGGCGATGGAACATGGACTGTTTCGTCTAACAATACGTCTTCCCAATAGACAACAGTGCGGTTGAGGGATATAATGAAAGGGAGAGTGTTGTTGATAAACGTCTCAAGGACTTGGTTGAGAGTTCCACCATTTGATAGAAAGTTCTGAATTGTTGGATCGGTTTTCCAGCAACCTGGTATGACCTCATCAGCACCGGAATGATAAAATTGTTCCGGAAACAATGTGGTTACGTGGCGTATGACATTCTTTAGGACTTTGTATGTCTTGGGATTTAAGGGATTCAAGTGACCTGTTCCTGGTTCAGAAGCAAGACGATTAGGCCAGTCACTTTCAGCTGGCCACCAGAACATGTTGGCACATGTTACAATTTCAGGGTAGGCTAAGGCCCAAGATCCTGTATGCCCTGCATATATGAAATTCTTATCTGTCAATAAGCATCATAACTCTAAGAACCAATGTCTTGTAACGCTAAAATATTTGAGAGAGGAAGAGAAAGGTATGTTTTTTAATCAGAATATAGTGACATTGCAGACAAAAGTCTAGTTTAAATTCTTGCCTTGACAAATATGCAGACAGAAACAGGCTTAGTAAGTCAATCAATTAATTAATTATATTAGCTCTGTTCTTTAATAATGTGTCACAAAGCACGAGACAATCAGAAACAACAAAAATCCAAAATTAAATAGAAGAAAGAGGGTCCTAATGTTTCTTAAACAAATTCAATTATTTAATTTTAATCTTAATTTTGTGTGCTCAATACTTTTGAACAACTTCAGTCCCAGGAAAAGCTATTCCTTTGTACTCTAACCAACACCAACTAGCAACTTCATGTGCTCCAACAACACATGACAGTCAAAAGCCTCTTGCCGAAAAAGAATGTGGTTCTCAGCTTTCCACAAATGATAGTGTCATTTTATTATAGTAAGTAATTCCTTGTGGTACATATACTCAACAGCTGATTTTTTTTTTTCTTTCTATTTTTTTTAATTTTATTAATATAATTTGATTTCTAATTATTTTTTATTTATTAAATTAACAATTAATACATAGAAAATAAAAGGCAATTGATGGTCGTATTAAAAAGAGGATATAAAAGTAAAATACACATATAAAACCGTCATTGCAAACTTTTATAAAGACAATCTCTTTAATTAATAAATAAAAAAAATATTTTAAAAAAATCATCATTGAAAACTTTAATAATTTTTTTTAAAATTGAGTTATTGAAAGAAGAAAAAAAACCTCCAAATGAGTAAAGAGTAAAAGTCATTAAAGCTAATTGCTTTCATGCTTTAACTTCATGGTTTTAATAAATTGGGATTGGGTAAGCAATTACTTGGTTTCTTTCCTGACTCTCTAATCCCAAATTAAGAAGAAAAAAATTGAAGTAACTAACCTGGCGAATCAATCTCAGGCAAAACACGAACCCCATGATCAAGCCCAAATTTCACAACCTTTTTAACATCCTTAATCGTATAAACCATATTAACATCATAAGCTCCTTTCTCAGCCAAACTTGGCTCCGAAGGAACCACTAAAGGAAACGAATGAGAATCCGTTATATGCCAATGAAAAACATTCACCTTATTCATACTCATCGCTTCAATCGTCCTCAACAAATCCTTCACTGGATAATAATTCCTCGAAGTATCCAACATAACTCCTCTATGTCCATACAACGGTGCGTCCCACACACGCACATCAACCGCCACGCGCGTTGGATACCCCCACGTCAGCTGTGAGAACGTCTCCAGTCCACGCATTGCCCCCCACGCCGTTAAAGCCGTTAAGTTGGCGTTACAAGTTGTTACTGTTAGCGTGTATGACTCGTCGGTGCCGTGGATGAGTTCGGCGTTTGGGTCCGTTACGGTTATTGTTAGGGAATGTAGAGGTGGTAGGTTATTAGAGTGGTCTGAGGTAGGCGGAATTAACGGACGGTGGTGTTCTGTTTTGACGAGTTTTGTGTAACGGGTGATTGCGGCGGCGAGGTGGTTGTTGTTGTGTGGAGTGGTGGTGGTGATTGTGAATGATGGTGAGAGGAGTGTTGTTTGGTGTGGTGAGGTCCACGTGAGGTTTCTTGGTTTGGGCCATATGTTGATGGTGGTTACTGTTTCTGCATTTGATGTTGTTGCATATGGACTTAACAGGAGCAGGAATAATAGTAGTGGTAACATGATTGTGTTTGTGGTGTTACTGTTTTAACGATCGTCTAATTGAGTGATTATATATGGGGGATTTGCATGGTAGTGATGAAAATGGATGTGTGGTGAGTGTGATATAGAGAATCGATGGACTTTTGATTTAAAGGTCAAGAAGAAGAGTTTTGTGGTTAAGAGAGCTGTTATTTTGTTTTTCAGCATTTGTTTGTTTGCTTATTGGGAGGACTATGTGACTTTTGGTGTTTTAGTTTAGCTTTTGTACATTTATGGGGGAAATTATAATTAATTTGTGATGCTTCTTAATTTTAAATGGAAAAATAAAAAGTTAAGAAAAACATATTTTAAAAGTTAAGAGGATTGCGACTTGTTTGAAACAAAAATGTTTAGGTAATTCAAGTCTTTTTATTCATCTAGTTATAGATCAAATATTGTACTACTGCATGCTTGTTTCGACTTTAAGTGGTTAAGTGATGTTAAGATTCAACACCAAATTAGAAAACAAATGAGGCATTGAGGGGGTGTGAAATTTGGCATCAACACCAAGTGGACTTACCCAATCCTTATTGACCAGAAAAACTCGTCTTAGCGTTATGGCCATGAATCCCAATCCACAAAAGCTAGTAAGGCCACGAGTTCTATGTATTATTAGAAAAATTTACTCTTCCATCTCCATATCGGTACCCACAAAATTTGATGAAAATGACAATTATACTCTTAATTGTTTTTTATTACTATTTTACTAATTTAAAGTTGTTTATTTTTTTATTTTTTTTTTATCATTTTATCATTTTTGGAGGCAGAAAAAAGATTTTCGGTAGATAAAAGTTTTCTGATACACACCTTATTTTTAGAATACTTTTTTCAAGTTGTCTAATATAAAAGATTTTAACCGGAAAACTTTAAAAAAATAATTTCGCTACAAAAGTGAAAAAATTGTATTATCGAAAAATTTCATTAGAAAATTTCCGACACAAGTGTTTTCAAAAAACTTTTAAGAAAGATTTCCAGTATACACCATTTTTTAAATAATAATATACCATAAATAATATACCATAAATATTTTTAAATAATAATATACCATAAATAATTAATACACTATAAATACACCATTAAGTAATTAATAATTAATATACCATTAAATAATTAATACACCATAAATAATTAATATATCATAATAATTAATACACTATAATAATTAATACACCATAAATAATTAATATATCGTAATAATTAATACACCATAATAATTAATACATCATAATTAATAATTAATACACCATAAATCGTCGGAAATGTTAAGCCTCTCAAGTTTCTTCTCGGAACAAGCCGTAGAGGATAAGTTCAAGGGAACTTCAAAAAATGTTTTTCGGAATATTATTCTGTACCGAAGAACTTCAAAACTTGTATTCAAGTTCTCCGGAAGTTTAAAAAAAACTCTTCCGAAAAACTTGAAATGAGAAATAGTAATTTTTTTGAAGTTTTATTATTTAAACGAAGGTAAAAACGTCATTTCATTCCTTATTTGGGATATAGGTATAATTAGAGGAGTATGGGATAAAATTTTCGTACAGGTATAATAAAATGGAATCATGTAACCTTAGTTTGTCAATATTCTATAGAAATCAGGACATATATTCTCGTGTTCATAATAAATTAAACTCTATAGTGAGTCATTATACATTTATTAAATTTTTATAATTTTTTAGTAGTTGACTATATTTGTAAGTAGACTGTAATATATTTTTTTGAGATTGTTTAATATTAGTGAATTTAATTTGAGAATTTTTTATGCGGTGACTTTGTTTTGTTAATTAAACATGATTGTTTTTATTATTTTTCTGAAATATTAAAATAAATTGAAAAATTGACGGGCCTATCAAACATGACCACTTAAATTGACTCACACTGATGTGCCCGTTAGGAAAGTTGGCTTTTGTATCCCTCAATTAATCTTATACCCCTCATTTTAAAATTTTATTTTTAAATGTCTAAACTATCTTTGATAAAAGTGTAAAAATTTAAAAGAAATGAAATTTCCGGTAGTTACAAATGAATACTGAAAATTTCATTTTTGAAATTTCCGATATTGATTTATAACTACAAGATGAAAATTTCATTCTCATTAAAATTTTTCCATGATGCCATCATGTATCAGGCTTACAAATTTTTCTTCTTCTTATTTTTACAATTACAAAATTGTTTATTAGTAAAACAAAAATAATTATAATATTTTAAAATACCAAATATTATTTATAAATTAATTAATAAAATAAATCATATTAATAATAATAATAAAGTAAAGTAAATTATATTATTAAAACTTTATATATTTTTTAAATATTATTATTATTATTATTATTATTTAATTATATTAACAATATTTTATTAATTTTTTTTATTAGATCGGAATAAAAATAGGAGAGTTGTTAAGAAAATAAGTTGTTATTTTATAAAATATTCGCAATAAAAATAAGAGTGAGTGGTTAAGAAGATATGTTGTTATTTTATAGGCAAAATATTAGGGACACGTTTTGTTTGTGGCACATTTAGTCAACCATTTGATATATATTTTTTTCTTCAATTTAATTTTTTTTATTAATAGTATTTTCATTTTTTAAATAAATTAAAAATAATTAAAAAATCAAAATTCTATTTTTAAAATAAAATAAAATACATTAAATTAGAGGGAAAAATACGGTTATATAGATGAGCCAAAACAAACAATTTGTTATATTCTAATAACTTTTTTTTTATAGACAAAAATTAATAAAAATAATAATAATGATCACTACCAGAAATTTCATTCATTCTAAAATTTCATTTATAACTACTGGAAATTTCATTCATCCTAAAATTTTCGATAAAAAAATTCTTTCATTTATAACTACCAGAAATTTCATTCATCCTGAAATTTCCGGTAAACAATTTTTTTCATTTATAACTAGTAAAAAAAATTCATTTATAACTGCCGGAAATTTCGTTCATGCTAAAATTTCCGGTAAAAAAATTCTTTCATTTATAACTACCGGAAATTTCATTCATCCTGAAATTTCCGATAAACAATTTTTTTCATTTATAACTAGCGGAAATTTTATTTATCATGAAATTTCCAGTAAAAAAAAATTATTTTAAGTTTTTACAATTTTATAAAGGATAATTTAGACATTTTAAACATTAAATTTTTAAATGAGGGAGTATAAGATAAATTGAGGGGTACAAAAGCCGACTATCGCCGGCTAGTCACATGACAAACTAACCCACTTTGTCATCCATACTAATAGGTGCAAATAGTACTACAATGGTGTAGCTTGTTAAATAGGCCAAAGCCCATGATGGGGGATAAATAACCTCTTGGATACCACTTAGTTTTTTGAGGAAACAAGGGTTAACCACCAACCTTAAATAGGAATGAAGGGTGATTTATGACCATTATGGCTATAAATAGCCTTGTCTTCTCCATATTTTGAAACTTTTGATCATTTGAATTCTATTTCTCATTAGTTTTTGGATTAACCATCTTAATTTTATGTATTTATTCTATTAGATTTATACTTTAACATGGTTGATATACTCACCATTGATTATTTATGTATGGAGTTTGTGAAAACACATATACCCTTCTCAAGTTGCTTAGAGTTTTAGATCATCATCAAAATATTATGAAGTCTTGTATTCGAGAAATAAATTTCCACTTTAATAGGTGATATCAAATTGGAAAAATGTAAATTAGGCATTGTACCCATTTTCATATATGTGAGTCTTTTACTTGAAGTTGTGTTAATATGAATGAAAGATGATATTTTTACCCTTAATTAATTTTTAAACTCTCTTATTTTCTATCTATTGTGAACTCAATTAAATTTTGAATAATAATTATTTTATTTATTTTAGAGGTTGGGGTGTCACAATAGAGAGACAACCATATCTAGTTTCCTTCATGGTTAAAAGACATTGTGGAATTACACCATTATTAATATGAAATCACCAAGCCTTAAAAGTAGAACAACACAACTTAAAAGAAAATCTTCGAAGAAACTCTATTGTACCACCAAACTGTCCAATTGTTTCAAAATTCTAGGAAGTAGCCATCAAGCACAAGAGTGACGAAACTCTATTGTACCACCAAACCATCCAAATGTTTCTAAGGTTTAGGAAGTGGTCATCAAGCAGATGAGTGTGCTAACTGGAAAACCATGATAATGAGAGGGAAAATGTGTTGGCGTGTGCTTGTATATAGATCTTTCAAAAAATGAACTTCTATTTAACTTTTCACATTGGCCAGACAGTTATATGACACTTATTAAGTTAGGGAGTTAATTTATTAACTTTCTTTCATTTATCATAGTTTCTTAATATGTGTAAAATGGTCAAATGTGACGATTATTTTGGAATGGAAGGAGTAATTGTTTAGCTTTTGTCTGCATGCATATTATGCTTCGTTTACTTTGTAAAAACAATTTATTCTTATATTCTAAAATGTATGTTCATTTTACGTTGATGAGAAACTCTTGAAATGAATCATTATCATAGAGAAGATGAAAATATGCTAGTTAATGAATATGTAATTTTAGAAATAATAAAACAGTTTTTGAATATGCTAGTTAATGAATATGAAAATATGCTAGTTAATGAATATGTGTGGTTCTATGGAGTGCTAAATTTTTTATTAATGCGGGAATTCAGTGGACTAATGACTTTGGGGATACCATTACTCTTTGAGATACTCCATGTCTTCTTAAGGGTTAGGTTATTCTCATGCCTCTTAATATGGTCGAAGATATGGCTAGTCTAAAAGTTTTCAATCTCTTCAATGTAGGTTGTAAATCTTGGAACACACTCTTATTCATGCTTCATTCCAAAATCACATTATTGACGCTAGTTTGAATACTCCATGATACCTGCCATGAAAAGTGATAAGCTAGTTTGGAAAAAAGACGAGTGAAATTAATTATTCAGTTAAAAGTGCCTATAGTATGTACATTAATGAATTAATTGATATGTTTGTTATTAGATGTGCAAGGGAGGGGCAGCCCATATGAAAGTGTAGGAACTATAAAATGTCTTTATTTTCATATCTCTAGCTTACTTTCACGTCTTTATTGACATACCTATATTTATTTAACATATTATCATGAATAAAATGTTATAAATATCTTTTAGTCAAAAAACAAACTATTATCTTTTATTTTTAATTTGTACAAAAAATTGAGTCAAACGTTTTATAAAAGCATCTTACAATCTATTTTAAAAATAAATATAATTTTATTACTATTTTCTTAGTCCCATATATTGAGCTATTTTTTTAAAAAATTGTTCTAAAATGTACTATCTTTAAATTTTTAATACAATATTAATAAATAAAAAAATTCAGTTGTATTATTTAATTAAAATATTTACATCACTCTCAAATTAATATCTTTTATTTTACATTTGTGGTAATAATGACCACGCCAATACTCCTACTTAATTAAGGTTTTTCAGAAAAATATCAGTTTTTTTCATTTATAGATTTTTTGTTTAATATATACGAAACTTTAAAATGAGTCATTCATAGAAATGGAATTTAGGGAGTATTTGATAATTGTCAATTAATTTAGGTCCTTCATCATATAAATACAGATCAATTGTCAACTACTTGTCTTATTTTTTTGTACAACACAAGGTTAGTTATATATGAATGAAATTTCATACACCTTTTTTATAATATATTATGAGAGCACTTCAAATAAGTTTAAATGCAACACAAATGATGCTCTACTATAACAATAATAATATCACAAAGGGATTGAATAAAAAAGATATTACATAGGGTTATTTATTCTTTAATCCTAACATTTGGACTAGTTTTAGTCATTTGGAAACAAAATCTTTGAATTTTTTTTTATAATATAATTTTTTTAATTTTTTAATTATCAATGTCATCTAGTCATCTAAGTTAACGTAGCATGTTGACATGACACACATATCATATTTTAACCCCACTTTACACTAAGTTGTCACATCAACACTATTACGTCTGATGTGTGACTGCCACATGGCAGAGAAAAAAAATACTAACATAATTATAGAGATAAAAATTTAAAAAAGTTATAAATTACATGTACCAAAAGACTAAATTATATAAAAAAAAAACTTTTTGATTTCATCATTATAAAAAAAAATAGATTTGTGAACATTTTTTTTTGTTGCTCTTTTATTTATATATTAATTATATTTAAGTTGTTTTCTTTATCTTAATTGTCAATACAACTCAAAAGATATTTTCTCATTAATTGTAAAATCCACATATACATATTTTTCTCATAGTTCATCAATAATCAAATCTCTACGATACTCTTCCCCCAACATCTATGAAGGATCGAGAGATTCTTAAAAATACTTAAGCAAAGTACATAAAATAACTACATCTTTCAACACAATATAAAAAGAAAATTGAGATTAAAGTTTCGAGAATTACATATTCATATGTTATAGAGAAATACTAATGCAACAAAAATAAGACCTCAGAAAAATTTGTGACACAAAGATTGTAATTGAGGTTGTATGAGGGTTGTACTTCTTGGCCTTATCTTGAGTGGCATTATCTTATAAAATATGTGATCGACTACTACTAGAGTGTTGTTTTCGTTGGGGTTGTATGTATCTCTTGGCCTTAACCTAGAAGTGGACTATGGAGGTGCAACAAATATAATCAAGTGGACAATGACACGTCATGGTTTTGGGAGTGAGATTATAACCCCAATATGGTATATTGTAATTTGCGAGTGAGATTAATTATTGTTTTCACTTTGCTAGTATGTTTAAGATGTAGTTTTTGGTGTCATGCTCTACAAAGTCAAAGTAGAGCAATTTTGTTTCAAAACTTTAGTGTATTTTTTTTTTGTCCATTTAGCTCTATTACATGATTAGATATCCTCTCAAATCCTTCATATAAAGTGGGGGAAGTGCATATTAGCATTTTTTTTCTTCATAATGCAATCAGGTAAGAAGACACGTATTATAGTACTCTACCGAGACTACAAAATGTCATTCATAATAAAAAATGTTGTAGTTTTTAGAATCTTTATTTTTGAGATATTATTATCAATGAACTATAAGAAAATATGTATTTATGAATTTTACTATGAAAATATATTTTCTAAGTAGTATTGATAATTTAATAAAGCAAACACGTTAGATATTAGTATATTTATATAATTAAAAGAATAGGAAAAAATGTGAAAATAGAATAAAAATTCATTATTTTTCGACGATGAAAATTTTGCATATGCAATAAACTTAAAGTTGGAAACTCAAATTAAAGTTTTTAAAGTAATTTATAGTTTTTTGCTTTTGATGTACGTAATTATATTAGTTTTGTTTTTCTTTCATGTTACGTGACAATCATCAATTAAACGTTGATATGTCGTATCGGTATGTTATATCATCTGATTTAGATGAGTTGGTTATTTTAAAGATAAAATCATTGATATTAAAATCCAAAGATATTTTTTTCAAATGATTAAAAACCAAAACTCAAAAGATTAAAAGGATAAATAACTAATATTACATATTAGATATTACATTTACAATAACATACATATAGGAAAAATATAGCAAATAAGACAATTTAACAATGAAGATGTTTTTTTGTGCATTTTATGGGTTACAATGACTTTTGTTCTCGTCCCTCCCATTTTGGCTATATTATTGCGGTCAGCCATAGCCATCTGGATTGTTGAAATCATTATTTTGTAGTATTGAAAAGAGCTGCCGGCGCAAATGTATGGGACAGTTTTTCTCTATTGGCCGGCGGTTCTCTTTGCTTATGTATTAGGGAGTAACTCCATTGAATAATTAGGATTACGCACAAACTATGTTTTCTTTTTCTTTTTTAAGGAAATAATGTAGATACTAATTATGACTAACCATTGTCCATTTGTTTCCAAGCTTTTCCTTTTTATTCCAATGAAAGAGACCCACTCTTTTAGAAAAGTCCTTTTCCATTAGCCAAACTAATATAGTTTGTTATTCTTAGTGCATGTTTCGAGTTAGTTGACATTCAAGGAGTTTTAAGTAATGTTTTAAAAATTGGACATAATTAAATTGGTTCGACCAATTCAATTGGGAATAAGACTTATGTTGGGTTTGATCAGTATAAGAAAATTACTTATCTCTAAAAATTGGGTTGAATGGAGAGGTCGTTGAACTAGATTCGATATTTTTATAACATTCAAACTTTTTATTTTTCTAAAAAAAAAAATCAATTTTCTAAATTAAAAACAAAAATAATTTTTTAAGTTTAACTTTATCAAAAGATATTTCTTTCACTCAAATGTTTATTTTATTTAATCTGTAAGACATTTATGGTCCATCGATTGATCTATATGAAATTTGATATTTGAATTTATATTACGAAGACTTGTATTTATTATAAATTTTAATGTATTTATTCTAGATATTGAGTATTTGTTATAAATGTTTTGAATTTTTACTCTATAAGTTACAAAGTTTTGAATATTTTAATATATTTCATATATATATTTTTATTTTATTATTTATTTATTGAACATCTCATTCATTCAACAATTTGATCATAGTTAAATCAATTGAATTATAGTTCGAAAGTCTTTCTGGTTCAATCTCCGGCCTGATTTTTAAAACATTAAATTTAAATAATTATAAAGTTATCCTAAAAACTAACCTAATCTAACTTAATTACTAACATATGCCAATAAAACTAATCATCTACACATAAATCTGTATCCTTAACTGCATTTCTTTAATCTTCGTAAAGATAAAGGCACGTCACACACTTTTAAAAATATATAAGCAGATTTGGAACATTTTGTACTCAAACAAACACAAATAGATAAAACATCAGACACACCTACTTTATGGGACATGGCAAAAACTTTGTTTCCTTTGTTCTTTATTTAGCAAGAATTTAGTTTCTTTTTATTTTGTCAATAAGATTACAATCCATATACCTTTATGATCAACGATTTTTACACACTAAAAACTGCTTGATCCAATACCTTTTTCTCTAAGCTAAAACTATACTAAAATAAAAAGGGAAAAACAAAAGCTTGAGGACATAACCGACCAAGAAAAATCGAAAGAAAGAAAAGATAGAAAGCGAGAATGAGAAGAAATTGTTCAAATACTTTAAAAACAACTATTTTAAGATCAAATTATGTCTTGACTGTTGATAATGGTACAGTAAAGATCTTCACAAACCATTGATTAATAAAATAAATTCAAAAGTACAAATATGCAACGGGTTGAAATCTAAGAGCTATATTGAATGAGGTGAATATCATTATATCTTTTTACTTTATTCATTTAAATCAATAGAAATTATATCAAGTAAATACAATTCAAATTCGTTAAAAATAAAAAGAATAAATCTACAACTCACAGCATTCAAATTAATAATATAAAATGATATAATGCCTACAAGTGGGACAAAGTGATGATTATTCAAATGAATAGTTTGTCATTATATGAGCATATCATTGACACCACACATATATTTCGAATTATTAAAAAATATAAAATTGTAATAAGATGAAAATGAAAATAAGATGAATGATAAGTGTTAGAGAATGATTCCCATAAAAAAATTTGATTTATCAAAAGAGATGGTTCGATCTAAAACTAAAAAGACATATAATCTCCCAAATATAGAAGTTTTTTTGTTTATTTTTTCAACAAAAATCTTCTACCTTTCATTACTTGGTATGGATATATATATATATATATGAGGTTGAGTTATACTAGAATTACTTGTCTTAAATTGTAACTTTCATTCTTAAATGTTATTTTCTCCTTTTAAAGTCTTGTCTCCTCTCTTGAATGCATTTGTTTCATTTTAATGGTTGGTTACAAAATATGAAAGATTCATTTGCTCATTTGCTGTGAAAACATTCAAGGTTGGTTGCTTATACAACAGATAAGTGCTTGCACCTCCCCTTTGAGACCTCTTGGACACCATTTTACTTTATGATCTAATCCATTTTTATTTCAACAAAAAAAAAAAAAAAAAAAAACACCAAAACAAGATATGGGTAACACATGTCATGAACAGCCCATGATTCACACTTAGTTAAATCACTCACAAAAATAAAATAAACTTAGTGTTGGGCCTAATTGAAACCAAAGTTTTGACCCACATTTTTTTTATTACAACTTAAACCAAATAAAACAAAGCAAATAAGCAGCATCTGATGTACCTAAGTCCTCTCCATATGGACTTATGTAGTTGACCAATTTGGGCTTAATTTCTTCTAAGCTAGGCATTGCTTCCATGATAGTAGTTATCATGTGGTTGAAGGCTTCTTTAGCTTTCTTGACATGTTCCCTTGTCATTGGTCCTCGTAGACGTTGAATTGTTTTCCTAGTATTCTTAGTTATTATGTCATCATTACAACATCTACAAATATGACAAAATTAAAGTGTTTGAAATATTTATATTCACAGAATTGTAATGTTGAATACGTCAAAATCATTGATTGAATTTGCACTAGATCAATCGAAGTTGATCCCTAAATCTAAACCAAACAAATACTACAACATGACGATAAATCAAAATAGCGTCACACCAAAACGACGAACAAAAAATAACGTCGCACGAAGACATAAAAAATACAAAAAACCACGAAAGAAAAACTAAATATGTGGAAAAAATCGCTTATTAAAATAAAAATATAAAAACGATATAGATAAGTGATTTCAAATAAAAAAAATTGATTCAAGAAGCCTAAAAATTGAAGAATTGCACCATTATGAAAATCTTGAAGAATTGTTAAAGAAAATCTTGAGAAAAACCCTATTCTATCACCAAAACCTCCCAATTGAAAGGATAAGCAGCCTAATGAAGATTCCTTTGCAGCATCTAAGCAGGTTATCAACTTAAAAACCTCTAAGGTGTTTCCTTCTTCCAACGTTCTTCTAAATCTAAACATAGAAACATCAAATGATTAGGAAATGACCATAAAGCACATGAATATCATAATAGAAAAACTCTAACAATGATAGAGAAAATATGTCGTGTGTACTTGCGTATCAATCTTTCATAACATAAATTTCTATTTACTATTCACGTTGGGTCGTTGGCCCTCCTATATGACACTTATGAAATTTAGGGGTTAATTTATTATTTTTTATTATTTTTTTTAATATATGTGAAATAATTAAACATAATAATTAATTTGGGACATATGGAGTACTCGTTTAGTTCTTGCTAGCCTATGGTCATGTTTATTTTATAAAAATATTTTATATTTTTAATTTTTAAAACGTATATTTATTTTATTTTAATGAAAAACTTTTGAAGTGAATGAGAAATCGAAATGTTAATTAAGGAAAAAATTTTCAAAAATAATAAAAATAGTTTTTTTTATATATTTCCGTTGTTTCTATAAATATAGATAATTATTTGATTCAATAGTCTTTTATTTAAAATTAATTCGAATTTTATAAAATAAAAATATAAAATATTTTTAGAAAATAAATAGAGCTTTACATAAATTTGGCATTGTCAAACTCAGATACGGATCTTAATGGGGAAATAGGGTGATCACGGTGGCTCCAATGTTCCCAATAATTTTTTAAAATAAAAATAATCTATAAAGTAATTATAAAAATATTAATTAAAAAAATAAACTACATCTTTAGACTTAAATTTCAACTGTATGTGTTTTGAATTTCGTCTAAAGATATAAAAATTAAAACAATGATATGATAAATTAAAAAAAATATATAAATTAATTAAATTGATTTTTTTTCTTTTCTGTTTTGAGTTCAATCTGAATCAAACCAAATAAAATCAATATATATTCATTTGAGTATAATTTTATTTCATTTAAAATTGATCATTGATATCTGAATAAAATCATTAAATTATAGGATAAATTACATTCGTGGTCCCTTAACTTAATTTCAGGTAACGTTTTAGTCATTTATCTTTTTTTTTCCCCGAGTTGGTCCTTTATTTTAATTTTAAGTGACAATTTGATATTTTATGTTTTAAAATGTCAACAATGTTGTCCTGTTTTTTACAAAAATTCAAAAAAATTATCAAAATTTTCAAACAAAAGCCATAAAATTCATTATCATCTTCAATAAAATACAAATTTTATCAATTTCATAACTTAAATCTTGAAATAAACTCATATTTTCATTATTTATTTGATGTTGTTGAAGATGAAAATATGAGTTTATTTGAATATTTGAGTTATAAATTTGATAAAATTTGCATTATATTGAATATGATTATTAATTTTATGGCTTTTGGTTGAAAATTATGATGATTTTTTTGAATTTTTGTATAAAAAAGGATAACATTGTTGAAATTTTAAAACATAAAATATCAAATTGTCACTTAAAATTAAAATAAAGGACCAACTCGAGAAAAAAAAAAGATAAAAGACTAAAACATTACTTGAAATTAAGTTAAGGGACCACTGATGTAATTTAGCCTAGATTATATTAATAGTGTTATCTAAAATGTGTTATATTTAAGGATTGTTAATGATTTACATGAAGATTATGGTGAAGAAGATTAGGAAGAAGAATAAAAGACATGTGATTAGAGAGAAAGGGTGTGTTTTTGGTGTTTGTTTGTTTAAGAGTTGAATTAACATAAATTTTATAAAATTGAAATAAAAAATATTATCATAAAGTAAAGAGTTTTGCATCAGTTTTGGTACGTCGAAACTAGTGTCTTTTTTCATCTGACAAAAAGGATAATTGAGCACAATTATGACAGAAAAATATGAACGTCCAAAATATCGCTCAACGTAAAATAGTGCCTTTTATCTTTGATTTATTCTGTTAAACATCATTTGGGTTCCCAAGGTTCCGTTTATTTTGAAAAATATTTTATATTTTTATTTTCTAAAATGTGGGTTTATTTAAGTTTGACGAGGGATTATTGATATAAAAAAGAAAAGATAAAATATTAATTTAATAAAGATACATTTTTAAAAATAATAAAAATAATTTTTTCAATTTTTTTATTATTCTTAAAATATAAATAATTATTTCTTTAAAAATCTTTCATCTCTATTAATAAATAAAATTAACATAAATTTTATAAAATAAAAATAAAAAATGTTATTACAAAGTAAACATACCTAAAGTAGCGTACGTTTTGTGTTCTGTTTGGTCTGATCAAACTAGTGTCTCTTTTCTTTGGTCAAAATGGATAATAGGGTACAATTAGAACTAAAAGTATTAACGTCCAAAATATGGCTCAACACAAACCCAATGTCTTTTATCCTAATTATGTGTATAAAAAATTGAGTCAAACTCATTTGGGTTTCTAAGAGCATCTTGAATGAGAGTGCTTTATCTACTTTTTTTATTTATTAAGCACCACTACTTGTTAACCACATTTTGTTTATCCTAAAAGAAGTTAGCTATAGACCTATAGCCTCCGGGGTCATGTTATATTCCCACACACTATATGTCAAAAATATTACAAATTAAGAAATGTTTAAATGATATCCAACAAAATTGATTTCAATTTATTGTTTAATTCATTTTTATATGAATGTATTTAGTGTTTGTTTGGTTCTATTTTTGAAGTAATTTAAATTAATTTTGAATGTGTAAAGTTGTTATTGACATATTTGAGTATTATGGATTGAAATTGATTTTGTTTTCAAAATAAATTTTAGGTTAAAGTTATAAATTATAACATGAAGGATTTGAATGACAAAATCTTTTTAGGGAAATAAATTTTTTAATGGAGTTCAAATCTTTCAATGCAAATTATCTTCTTTAA
>JBBPBR010000001.1:38875360-38885564 GCA_037974775.1 Cicer pinnatifidum | reverse complement strand
TTATAGTTGATAGCAAAAAATGATGTAAATTAATTAGAAGTATGTTTGCAAAAATAATAATTAATGTAGGTGAAAATTCAAAGTTGATATAAAAAGTGAAGACAAAAATTTATATTAAGATATTATATTTAGAAAAGGAGGCAATAATTGTACAAAATTATCAGATACACATCGATCATTACTACAACTTGGTTTTAGATTTGTAATTTACCTTGAGTATCATGTCTTGAATGTTTTCTCAGTTTTGTTACCTTTGTTCACTTTACTTAACCTTAAGAATTCCTTTCTCAATACAATCAATTAACCAAAATGAAATCAGTATTGATAAACCCTTTTAATTTGTTTAAAATCGACAATTTCATTTGATTCTATGCTAATGATTTGAACAATAAAAACAATCAACACATTCATTTCATTTATTTTCTAGAGAGCATATATGCTTTAATTTATATTATACATTCTCACATTGAGCAATTTTCTTAAAAGAGACCAAACTTATAAAGTATCTCATTATCATGTGTTCAGAAAAGAATATGGTGAGTTATGTAAGAGTTTACTCTATGGTAAATCTTGAAACTGCAGCTTACAAAGAGGAAGATCATATTCTCAAGTGTAATAACATAAAATTGGATGATCAAAAGAATGATACTATGTGTATAATCTCTTATAAGAAAAAGCTGCTAAATATCTTTGAATCTGAGGTTCAATGTAAAGTTATCCTAAAACACTTGTCTTTTTCTTGCGGAGCAACCAAAAATATTCTTCTTCATCATGAAGAATGGGATAGATAGGCTACTATTTGGAAGGAAACTTCGGTGATCAAACTTATGGGGTACAAAATTAATTTTAAAGTGTTGGAAAATAACCTTAAATGAAAGCGGTCAAAGAATGGTGTCATCTATATTGTTGACATGATGGATTAGTATTTTCTTGTATACTTCAAGAATGAGGAAGACTATGCACATGCTCTTTACGAAGGGCAATGGTGAGTGGCAGATCACTACCTTATTGTCCAAAAATGGTCACTCGTGTTTCTCGAGAAAGATGAGGTTTCCAAGAAAGTTGTTGTTTGGATTTGTATATCAAATCTTCCTCTTGAGTTATACAGCGAGAAGTTTCTCGGTCGAATTAGAGCAACGCTAGGCACTATGTTGAAAACTGACAAAACTCCATATATCCATTCGAGAGGAAAATGTGCACATATATGTGTGGAAATCGATTTGGAAAAACCATGGTTTCGTTTATCATGATAAGAGGATACAAATTTCCATTGGACTATGAGGGGCTCCATTCTATATGCTTCAATTGTGGCAAATATGGACATAAGATTAAAAGTTGTATAAAGTGTGCAAAAACAACTACACCTCCAAAACCACATGCTCTAGGAAAAACACAGGGAGAAGACCCAACACTCGAAACCTTACTCGACCCCATAGTGGTTGCTATTTTCCTGAAAGAGACTACATAATCTAGGGAGGAAATAGCGAATGCAATTACAAAAGATAACAATGAGGAAACTTGTTATGGTCCTTCGAATGTTGGTCAAATGTCCAACTCATCATACAATTCAGGAAATAAAGTAGTTACTAAAAACGAGTAAAGCATTTCCAAAAATCTAGGAGATAAAAACAACAAGAATTGGTTTAACTTTCTTACCAAAATCTAGAAAACAACAATCAAAAGAATAGATTTGACACTCTCAAAAAGGATAATTCTAACCATGAATAGTCAAGTCAAACTAATAAAATCCTCACTAATCCTAAAGTAGATTATGACACGAGATCTAAATTTGCCCCAAGGCATCAGCCAATTGAGCAAAAGTTTGTAACTCAACCAGTGGTAAAAACTTTCAAAAAAACCCAACATGGTAATGAAACTTGATTCATTAACCAATGAGGCATAACTAAAAAGAATATCATGAAGGCACCTATCGAACAAGTTTTTATCAAAATTACTAGTAAACCACAAAATACTTAAGAAAGTAGAAAAAAAAAGAATGATAAGTACCTTATTTTGCAAAAAGTGAGATACCTTCAACGACAACAAGTTAAGGGTGTGGGTGCAAGTAAATTTCGGGAGTGATCCCCCCATCACTTAGAGGGTTACGCCTGATGCATAATCTATTGCATTAGTTGATAAACATTGAGCAAAGGGAGATGCAATTAATGCTAATCACGAACATATTCCAATTGAAACTATGGAATTTGAAAGTATTAATGATACAAATTTGCATCAGGAACCTAAAGGGTCTCCTACAACCCTTCATCCAAGTGGTTCGAAATGGATTTCCTAATGTGGAGTTGTCGTGGTGTTGGTGGCCATAATTTCCATCCTTGTTAAAGATTATGTGAAGATGCACAATCTTTACTTTATTATGCTCCTTGAACCTTGTAGTAGAGGAACTAGGGTTGATGACCTCATTTGTAAAATTAGGCTCTCATTTTAAAGTTGACGTTGATGAACTCTCAAATGGGATTTGGTGTCTGTGGTGATCTTTTTTCCCAAACATCCAAATTTTCTCTTCATCTAAATATTGTATATATATTAAGGTTCATGTTGGAACCCCACATTCTGGTATTTCTCTTTTGTTTATGCTAGCCCTAACCATGGTTTTAGGTTGGAAGTATGGAAGGAAATTTGTGATTCTCCTCAACTATATTTGGCCCTTGGTGTATTGCTGCGGATTTCAACATTGTCTTTATAGCTCAACACTGTCCTTACAACTCACAAATAAATTTGGTGGTGTTATCATGAATTAGACCTCTACAACTGCCTTTGTTAATTGTGTTGAGGGTTGTAACCTAATTGTTCTTGGTTCTCTGGTCGTCCTTTCACCTAGATGCGCGGTCAATTCCAAGAGAGACTTGATAGGGTTATTTGTAATACCTTATGATAGGAACTCTCCCTGAATAGTTCAATTATTTATCTCCTTATCCTCTCCTATGATCACCATGGCCTTTGGCTTCAGTTTTGTCATGGCTTGAACATTTTGACTTTCATAATCATATAAGACATTAATGGATTAACTATAACGATCGAGACTCTAATATCACAAATTTCACATCTACTTTGCGCTTTTGGAATCATCATACATTTGGTACTATATTTGTACATATAAAACATGTTCTTAAAAGACTAGTAGGTATTAACCAAGTCATTGCAAATGATACAAACCAACACTTGGTTGAGTTAAGATAGGAGAACTGGGATGAGTATAACTCCTAGTTAGGATTGAGGAAAGTTATTGGTTTCAACATTCTAGACGCATATGGATACAACAAGGAGGTCTTACTACTAGATTCTTTCACTTGTCAACTCTAAAGAGGCAGAGATTTAGTAGAATATATGCACTCCAAACGGATGATAACTTGTTACTTTTTGAAAATAATGATGTTCGAAATCTTGAGATCCAAATCTATCACAATCTCTACTTTTCAGTTGGAGGCCCCCTTGACCCTTTTGATACAATATCTACATTTATGTCTATGGAAGATGCAAACTTGGAAAGACTAGGTCGAGACATATATATGGAGGAAACTATAAAAGCCCTTTTAATTATGAGAAATTATAAGTCGTCTGATGCTGATGGGTTCCATCCTATATTTTTCAAAAGTCAATGGAGTGTTCTTCTAGGATCCTAATAAATTGAGGGATATCAACTAGATTCTAACTACTTTCATTTATAAGGTAGATGAACCTATACGAACTAATCAACTAGACCTATAGAACTTTGTAATGTGACCTATAAAGTTATTTCTTAAATCATTATTCATAGACACATAAGTATTATGCATCATGTGGTATCCCAGGATCAAAGTAATTTTATTCCATAACGATCTACTTCTGCTAACATTATAGTGCTCCAAAAACCATTCATACATACCTTCATGTAAATGGTACTAAAGGCTTCATGACTGTCAAGCTAGATCCCGAAAAAAGCCTATGATAGTTTTGAATGACAATTTATCATGGATTCGTTTGACATGTGAAATAATATTATTCGGCATTGTGTTGCACTAGAATCTTTGGAATACAACCCAAACTAATCCCTTTGGCACGTCAAGAGGGCTTAGACAAGGAAATCTTATCTCCCTTTTTCTATTTGTGTTGCCTTTGGGGGAGATTGAGCCACATAATTAAAGATTCAGGTGCAAAAGGGCTGTGACAACCTATTTATTTTGGTAGGGGTGGGGGACCCTACCTCTCACACATATTCTTTGTTGATGATATTGTTTTGGTTATTGAGGCTATTATGAAACAAATTGAGCTCATTAAATTCACTTTGCTAGACTTTTGCCACAATTTTGGCCAAAAGATCAACATGCAGAAATCCATAGTTTTTTATCTAAAAATATGTCAACTAGTGAATCGACTTCTTTAAGTCAAACAATGGTGATTGGCCTAACTACATACATTGGAGCATATGTTGGTCTTTCTCTGATCCAACAACGAGTCTCAAAAGATTCATTCTCCTTTTTCTTGGATAGACTGAGATATACACTCTCAAAGAGCATGTCAATTTCTTGTAAACCATGTCAATTTCTAGGTCTATTTGTGACGAAGCTAAGAGATTATTTTGCAACTTTATATGGGGTAGTGGAACTGAACATAGAGCATGTCATTTCATCTCTTGGGAAACAATTTTCAAGAATATCAAAGTCCTTCATCAAAGATATATGTTCAAACTTTCTTGGCAAGTAATTACAAACAAAGACACATTTTGGATTCAACTAGCTTGTGCCAAGTATAATTGTGGTATTATGAACACCCATGTTTTCCAACAAAGCAATATTGCTTCTAATACTTGGATGAATATTTGTAAAGTGTTGTCCAAAACCGGAAGAAATGTGCAATAGGTTATTCATGATTGTCACTTTACAAAATTTTAGAAAGATCACTAGATACCAGAAATTGGAAAGCTTATTGACTCAATACCTCAAGCTATTCCATATAGATAATTTGATTTTTCTATATCGAGATACACTAATGGTACAAATTAGATTAATTGAAGTAAACTGCAACAAATTATGCTTGAGTCAATCAGTGAGAAAATTCAATCATTGAAGTCTTCAACTGATGCTGCTTCAGATTTCCCCACAATGCTTCCAGCCACTTCCGACCAATTTACTCTAAAGTCAGCCTATAATAATCACACTAACCATGAGACTAGTAATACCTTGATAATATTGTTCAAGGAGGTTTCGAACTGGCAGGGCCCAACCATAGTTAGAACAACGCTTTGGAAGATGGCACATAGGAAACTCTTGACAATGTTTAGAGATGTCATATAGGGAATGACCTCCAAAGACCTCTGTCAGTGTTGCCTCTCTAAACTTGAGAACTTTATGGACGTTGTGAAGGATTGTAAAGATATCCAACTATTCCGCAATAGAGTTACTAAGCGTAAATTTTGGAGTAAATTATTAAGCCTTGGTACATATACTTTTCTTGAATGGAATCTTACTCATAGCGACATTTGAAACATTCCTTAGGCATGGAAAATGTTCTTAGTGTGGAGGTTAATGAACTCTGGAAAGATCAAAATCATTTGCATAATTTTTTTTCCACTTATTCCTTCACTTCTCCTTGGAATCAAAACAAAACAAAAAATGTATTAAAATAAAATTAAAACTGAGTTTAAAATATTAGATTATTTTATTAACACAAATCTATAAATATAGATAAATTCTAGCTTTATCAATGTGCTCATTTCTTTGCTCAGTTTGTCACAATGCTCATTTTTTTTCTTTTAAAAGGTGTATCCACCTTTTTGTTTGTTAGATTAATATTTAATATATAATGTTGGAAGTTATCATTTTCATATATCATTTTAGTTAAAATAATTCCTTTTTAATCAAAAAAAAAAAAAACAAAGAGAGAGAGAGAGAGAGAGAGATTGAACTTGTCATAGTTAGTGCTACTAGTATTAGATTTAAGAAAAACATTGGTGCACACCCATACAACCATTCTACTCCTTAGAGATAGAAATAGAGAATATGGTATGATATGTTGGTAATGTAATAGAAAGAGATATATGGAGAGAAAACAAGGTGTTGAATGAGTGTACGAAAATTATGGGTGTTTTTGTATACGAGATGTTAGATTTTAATATTGAGTATAACTGATTTACAAACTTTTTGATGTATTGAGTATATAATTGATTTCAATGTGAGACTTGAGTATCGTTCAATACACCACCCTTATATTTCAGCACTATTAGGTTCAAAGTATATATGATTTAGTAGCATATCTGAATTGATAGACTCTAATATCATATAATATTTTTATATCAAGTTTAATTCCTCTTAACAAAATCAATCATCATGTCACTCTTTATAATTGATTTTTTCTAGAACTTATCTACTTAGGATTTTACAATAATTGGTTTAGAGATAATACTTGTTTGATTGAATTCTTTACAGACGATTTAATTTCATTAAATAACATTAATTTGAATCAAATCTAAAATATTATAAGAATTATTATAACTTTATAAACTATTCAAACTTCATCTCCATTCCAACTATTTTTCACCTTTGGACCAGTGGGTCCTTCCTCTCCCAACACTTCTTTAGGCAAACTCTTAATAATATTTTCAAAAACATCTTTTAACTTCCCAGGCAATATCTTTTCCACCTTCCTCAACTCATCATCTATATTATAATCAATTTTTGGACCCCATTCCCTAAAATAGTTAAGCCAAGGTGGCTCTATTACAACATTCCCTAAATAATTAGCAGAAACCAATACAAATTTCCCCAAATCCATAATCATATCACTCTTAGAACTATCATTTCTAATACCTATTCCATTTTTCCCTTGTAGAACTAGACCTTCATGTGGGTATGATGCATGACCATGCAAAGAAGAATAAACAAAAGGTCTTTTTGTTTGAAACTCAAGTTGAGAAGAATCAACCCATTCACCATTACTATGTTGCGAGAAATAGATTTTCCATAATTGACCATCCAAGTTGCTTACCCTTAATGTCACATGCTCCCAATCACCAACATGTTCACCTATTTTCCCTAATTTAACATTTATGAATTTAACTTTTGCTTTTACAGGTCCATTGAAAGGGTAGAAAATCCACATGGCAAAATCAGTGAATGTTCCTCCAAGAATTGGTTTCACATGGACATAAGATTCTGCACTTTGTAGTTTTCCTTTTTTGACCCTCTCTTTGTTTGCATCATCAGCGGGTAGATCTAGCCAATATGCATCATCATAGTTAGGATCCTGAGGAAGGTTAGTTCCATTTTGCATTATTGGATTTGGATTTGACTCTTGACCTTTCTTATATAGTAATGCTCCATTTGAGAAAAACCAATTAACGGAAGAAGGTAAATATTCTTCATCAGGATGTAAGTATAGAAATGGAGAATAAACTTGAAGTACTGCCTCAATTTGTTTTAGATTAGGCATTATTTGTGTAATAGAATTGAGATTCTTCAAACAGGAAATCGATGGAGGGTTACTAGCCTCGCCGATTTGTGCGATGAATGTGCCGACGCGAACACCAGGAGCTTGAACACCTCTATGGGTTGGTCTAACATCATAAAAATTTACGTCATTGGATCCCCAAATCCATGAAAAAGTTTCACATTGGTCAGTGAGGTCTGATCTTACACACTTTATTTTGTCAAGTGAAGGCTTATCTTGTGTTGTGGTGACAACATGGCCTAAAGATTTGTAACCATCAGGTGCTATTGGTAGCCAAATATAACATGTGAAATCTTGTTTAACCTTAAGAGATGCAGTGTTGATTACAAGTGTGTAATCAATTGGTTTCTTTAAAGTGGCATTGGTGGTACATGAAGATACATCCTTTGCAACAAGAACATATCCAAAAAGAGATTTGTTGTTTGGTTGACTGTAGCTTCCTAATATAGAGAATCCTTGAGGTATTTCTATTGGTTCAAACACTGTGGAACCTTGATTGTCAGGTCCACCATCATAGGTGGACCAAACTTTGTTAAATGTTGATACTTGACACACTTGTAGCCCACCAAGATCAATGACTCCACTTGCAAAACCATTTCCTGTATGTGGAAATCCTAACACAAGTTATTGGCTTTATTTTGGATAAACAATTTAATGAAGCGCTTATCATAGACATACTTATGTATAAAAAAATTTATATAAAAGATAAATAAAGTCAAATAATTTTTATATAAAATTATAAACTGCTTTCATAAACTTTTTTTTGGAAAGTTTATAAAAATAATGTCAAAACAACTTATGGATAATTGGTAGGTACAACTCATATGGTAAGGAGATTTGATATGTTGGGATACAAATTCGAACTTAAAATATCTATCTTCTCTTTATTTAATGTATGTGAATTTTGCTGCTCATAAGCTCTTTAAAACAAAAAATATATATAATCGTCGTAGTAATTTATTTTCATAAACTATTTCAAATTGTCGTACTAATTCAAGTAGATAAATTGAAATAAATCAATAAAAAACAGCACATAATGTCACAAGAGGAGTGAAAATGAGTTAATGAATACCCTGTGGCCAAACAGTTGGAGCAATTGGAAGCTTGAATATGGTGTCAATAGGGCGGGATCGTGATTGGTTTCTCTTGAAGAGATTCTCTACACAAGAACATGCGGTGAAACAATTATCCATTTTCTGAGTTTTCAAAGAGAATAATGTGTAAGTGTATGGAGGAATGTGTCGCTTATATAGGTAATAGCGATTTTTGCAAGAAATGTATTCCTTTGAGGACAAAAGTGTGAAGACAGAAAACTCTCTTCATATAAAAATTAAACACAATGGATATCCCCAATGATGTGTCGTACAAGGAAACACTTTTGTTAGCATAGATAAACTTGTAACATTGTTCAACTTCACTTACACACTAAGTTGTTTGTTAAAGGACTTGCTTGTCTTGTTTATCTTACATCCCTTTACATGAACGACTTGCTTCAAGTTCTAATTAGGTTGGTTAACAAATAGACACACGTATATACATATACATGTATGTGTGTATATTAGTAAAAAAAAAACAAAATTGTATGTGTCACACCTTTAAATTAATAGTGATTGTGTGCATTTGACGTTTACATTTATAGGGAAAACACCTTTAAATTTGTTTTTGTATTGAACTTTACTAACGGCAAATATAAATACGTTGTTATTAATATTAGAGGCTTCTATGTACATTGATAAATTAAAGTGTTTCAACAAAATTGTTTCTTTAATTAATAAATTAATTATTATTTTGTGAATTAAAAAGTATTTGTAAACTTGAATAGTTTAAGAAAAATAATTTCAAAAGAAAAAAGGTCACTTTATTGTTTGTAAGTATTATACTAGTTTTTTTATATATTTTAAAAAAAATATTCAATATTCACTATTATTCGTAATAATAAATCCAATTTTTTTAAAATATTATTTTAACTGATACTTTTTATAAATGATATTAAATTATTACAATCTTTTAAATTATATTAAATAAAAAATCATTTAATTATTAATTTAAAAACTAAATATATTGATACATATTAATTTTACACATATATCGTTGAATTCCTTGTGTTGGCATAGAGATCCAACCCTATAGTATCTTTATAGTTCTGCTCCCCTGCTACAATTATCAAACCAACCATATATACTTTTGTATGAAATATCTTGTGAAATTATGATCATCACTGGATTTGATTAAGGAACTTTTTTTAATTGAGGAAGAAGAATTCGTGCAAAACAGAGTACTCTGCTATGCATGATTGAGAGGGAGCATGTAGTAACATAAACTAAAGTGGCACGAAAATATATTTTGTAAGGGAGATTCAATCATGTATTTTCGATTCTGGTATATTTATTTTATAAATCAATAAATTAAAAACTATTTTTATGTTGGATTGTGCCAACGTATGTTGAGATTTAACAAAACATATTATTTTATTTTAAAAAAAAAATTAATAATCATAATTTATCAAAATTATTTTTTGTTATTTTATAAAGTAGGTCGATATAATTTTTTATTGTTTGTATAAATTGTGGTGGAGTTTGACCAATTTTTTTATAGGCCAAAATTGTTTAGTAATGCATTTAAAATTTACATTCCACGTAATAACAATAAGAGAAATGATAATATGCAATCTTTAGGGAACTTGTTAGTATAATAAAGATATAAATTTTTTATTGAAATTTATGCATTTTCTCATTTACTAAAGCTACGTGGATTCAACATG
>JBBPBR010000001.1:38852837-38867579 GCA_037974775.1 Cicer pinnatifidum | reverse complement strand
AAGAGTAATTCAAACAAAAGTATTTTTCATTTTACAAAATAAGTCAACATTAACTTCTTCAAAATGTCATTTTAATTTTATTTATTTATTTTAACTTCTAGGATTTACCACCTCTAATATTCAAGAATTATTATTATTAATAATATGAATTTCCTAATATTTCAAAATTACTGTTATCTTTTTAAATAGACTTCACTAGCAAGATCAAAACTTTAATAATCATTTAATGACCCTAAAGACAAAGTCTATCAATCGATAATTAATATCACATCAATTAAATTCATAATTTCAAACATATAGTAGCCAATCAAAAGAAAAATTTAATTTTAACTATCCATTTTAACAAAAGAACAAATAATCAAAATTATATACACAAGTTCAATCAAAAGGTAATTAACTCAATCATGTCAACAATTCAAATTAACTCAAATTTTAACAAATAATTTCCTATTGTGTTTTTAATCACTATGTAGAAACTTAGAATCCACAACACAATTAGAGTAAGAAGATAGTAAATAGTTAATTAGTAACTTAAAAAATACGTAAAATTCTACAAAAGCATACATCACATAACACAATAGTATAACGGGAAAAAACGTGATATTGAAAATAATTAATACAGAAGAAAACAAAATTGACACGACTAACTGTTAGACATAAGTTCATTTTTGATATTATTGACAAACATACATCCTGTGATAAATCTAACATTTTAAACTGAGTAAAATTTCAGGAACAACAACTCAACCCTACAAACTTGAGACAATAGCTTGGAACTCAAGGAATCAACAAAAATTGGAAAATTGACTGAGCAAATCGATTAGATAAATCGTTTTTGTAATAGGGTTGTTTGAAATTGTAAAATATGTGATTAGGAAATCGATAAGGCAAATCGATTTGCACATTTACTGAAAATCAAGTGTGCAAGTCAGTAGCATGCCGTTTTGCAGGCTAATCGATTTGGTAAATCGATTGTTCCAATCACAAGACTATTCTGTTTGATTAAATCGATTGAAACAATCGATTGTGAAAGTTACAGAGCCAAGCCATTTATTCACTAATCGATTAGGCAAATCAATTGCACAAAATAAGTTTCAAAATGAACTTGGTCTGGGACAAACACAATCGATTGGCAAAATCCATTGATAAACTGTTCTTCAGACATAAGCCCATAATCGATTAGGCACATCGATTAACATGATTAAGCCAACTCTCTGTAATTAGCCAAATCGATTAGGCAAATCGATTGGGTGAAAATCACTGAGTCCCTGTGACCAGTGAAATCGATTGGCCAAATCGATTGGTACAAAAGTTTTAGTAACAGAGAAGACTTAGCACATGTCCAAATCGATTATGTAAATATTTGAATCGACTGAGTAAATCGATTATTTTGATCTCGTTGTTGGAACAAATCATCCCAAATCGATTATGCAAATTGATTCACATATGAACTATTATTCAATTCCGAAGAATGCATTAAAATAATCGATTAGGTAAATCGATTAGTTTAGGTAGTTTCAAGATTCAAGAAAAACAAGATTCGCGAAATCGATTGAGCATGCTTTATAACTTTAATGAATCGATTGGGCAAATTGATTCATCTGTTGGTTTTTCTGAAACTAAATAAACTGTTTTCATTCTCTTATTCTCATAACTAACACAGTTGATAGAACATTCTGATACCTCTTTCTCACATTGAAATAACATTGAACATTGCTTTTTCAGACATGAACATTCATCTTTCATGATCAACAAAGACTGAAAAAGATTGCAAAGAGAAAGGCAATTAGAGAAGAAGCTTGCTTAAGAAATTTTGCATATTTCTGTTTTAGACTTTCTGTAAACATATTCTGTAATCAAATAACATTGAGAAATCCAGTTGTAACTAGTAGTGATCTTCTGTGTTGAGGGATATGATCAAGAAGACACTGGACTGAAATCTTGGAAGAGTTTATATGAGATAAACTCTGGGATTCAGGGAGATAAGAATAGAATAGGAAGAGTGGTTTAAGATTGATAGGCGAGGAGCTGGAACATCTGTAAATCGACTCTGCGAGATTCTATTGGAAAAGGCTAAGATCGGATTTGATCTTAGGACTGGACGTAGGCCGTCTTGCAGGCGGCTGAACCAGTATAAAAATTACTGTGTACATTTTCCTTCCCTTATCTCTTTTATTTCTGCATTGCTTATTTGATTGATCTTGATTGCATGCAATAATAAAATTCTGTGTTAAATGACATTAAATGAATTGTTGTTTTGGCATGCTTGTATATGAATTAATCTGTTGAACATTAATTGTTTCTGATGCACTCTCTATTACACAATATTTGTTATTGTCAATATTCTTGTAGGATTGATAATTGGGACCTTGGTTAATCTTGCGTTTAATAAATCTTTGAATTTAGCAAATTGTTTAGCATTTTGTTAGAATAGGCATTATTCTGCATAATTTCTGCAAAATCTGAGGTCATACCCCCCATCAATTGGCATCAAGAGCCTACTTTTTGTTAGAGTGATTCTCATCAAAAGACCATGACCTCAGAATTCCTAGGAGAGGGTGCTTCATTGGCTAGGCCCCCTGCCTTTAACGGGGCCGCCTATATGTACTGCAAACATAGGATGTTGATTTTCCTAGAGGCTGCTAGCGTAGACATATTAGATTCTGTTTTAGAAGGACCTTATGTGCCAAAAATTGCAGGAACTGATAATTCTTTCATTCCTAAGCCCAGGGCTGACTGGTCTGAGGATGATAAGAAGAAAGTAGGTTAAAACGCTAAAGCTAAGAATATTATAACCTCTGCACTTTCTGTTGATGTGTTTTTCAGGGTCTCTAACTGGAAGACTGCAAAGGAGATGTGGGATACTCTTAAACAGACACATGAAGGAACCACAAATGTGAAAAGGGCTCGTGTAAACACCTTGATGCATGAGTACGAGCTGTTCAGTATGAAGAAAGAGGAATCAATCAACGACATGCAAACCGGATTCACACACATTATCAACAACTTGAATGCATTAGGAAAGGAAATTGACAATAATCAACAAATCAGTAAAGTCATGCGATGTCTAACTAGAGAATGGCAACCAAAAATTACTGTCATTGTAGAATCTAAGGATCTTGGAAGCATGGCGATAGCTACACTGTTTGGTAAGCTGAGGGAGCATGAAATGGAATTACACAGACTCAATGAGGCAGAAAAAAGTGACAGAAAAAGGAAAGGACTGTCTTTGAAAGCCCAAACACATCATTCTAAGTCTGAACAAGAGAGCTGCTCAGATGAATCAAGCAGTGAGGATGATGAAGAGCCTAAGATTGGGTTACTTTTCAAGAAGTTTAAGAAGTTTCTGAAAAAGAAAGACAATAAGTTCAGAAAACCAACAAGTTCTAAGACAAATGACACCAAGACAATAACTTGCTATGAATGTGGAAAAACAGGCCACATAAAGTCTGAGTGTTACAAGTTGCAAAACAAAAACAGAACTGCTAAGAACAAAGACAAGGAACCATCCCCCAAATCCAGAAAATCTTATGTTGCATGGAACGATAATGACAACGAATCCTCTTCATCTTCTGAAGAAGAACAAGCAAATTTATGTCTTATGGCTAAAACAGACTCATATTCGGAAAGCGAAGTAAGTTCATCTAATCCTTCATATGATGAGTTACAAAATGCATTTAGTGAATTACATGATGAGTATTTTAATACCATTAAAAAGTTGATTAATACTAAGAAGTTATTAGATGAGAAATGCATACTGTATGATGAGATTAAACTTGAGCATGATTCCCTTAAGGATACAAATGAAAATCTGAAAAATGAAAATCATGCATTGCATAGTGATCTAGATAAGTTTAACAATAGTAAAAGCCAGTTAGACATTCTTCTTGCTAATCAAAGGAATTTCAATGAGAAATCTGGACTAGGCTATAAATCAAATATGCATGTTAAGCATAATCACAATAAACATGGAATTGGATATAGGCATGTTAAGCATAACTAGAACCTTGGTAGATCTAGTCATATGCATAATGTCTTTGTCAAACCAAAACAGTATGCATCCTCTACTGTCACATGTCATTTCTGTTGTAGAAAAGGACATTTTGTTTACAATTGCAAATTTAAAAAACTTGCCAACAGAGGATGTAAACAGATTTGGAATGTCAAGACACCAAAGTTTGAAACTGACCCCCAGGACCCAATTTATATTGGGTACCTAAAACGAAATTCTGATTTTGTTGCAGGTATGCTTGAGATCCACAAGGCACCAATGGTACATTGATAGTGGATGCTCAAAGCATATGACAGGGGACAAATCAATGTTCCTGTCCCTAAGCCTAAAAGAAGGTGGATTTGTCAAATACGGCGATAACAATAAGGGTAAGATATGTGGAAGTGGTGACATAGGCAGCGAATCAACTGCAATCATTAGAAACGTCTTATACGTGGAAGGGCTGAAACACAACCTTCTAAGTATAAGTCAGCTGTGTGACAATGGTTTTCAAGTAAGCTTTTCACCACTTTCTTGCATAATTGAGAATAAAGATGATAAAAGTATCAAACTGGTTGGTGATAGAGTTAACAATATCTACATGCTAGATTTAAATGTTGTGCCTGCTAATTCTGTTTGTTGTTTATAATCAAATACTGATGAAACATGGTTATGGCATAAACGTGTTGCACATATTCATATAGATCATTTGAATAGACTTGTTAGTAAACAGTCAGTCATAGGTCTTCCCAATAGAAATTTTTCTAAGGATAGATTGTGTGATTCCTGTGAGAGAAGTAAACTTGTCAAGTCTTCTTTTCCCCCAATAGAAATGGTCAAAACCAATAGGGTTTTGTAGCTGATTCACATGGACCTCTTTGGTCCATCCCAAGTGAGAAGTTTTGGAGGTAATCTGTATGGTTTCGTGTTAATTGATGACTATTCTAGATTCACCTGGACTTACTTTCTGACTCATAAAAGTGATGCTTTTTCTGTTTTCAAAAAGTTTGCAAACTTAGTACAAAATGAAACAAGTTAGAAAATAATGTCCATCAAAAGTGATCATGGAGGTGAATTCCAAAATGATTCTTTTGATACTTACTGTGAACAGAATGGCATTCATCATATGTATTCAGCCCCTAGGACACCACAGTAAAATGGTGTAGTGGAGAGGAAAAATAGGTCTTTAGAGGAGTTAGCTAGGACTATGCTTAAAGACTCAAATATTCCTAAGTATTTCTGGACTGATGCTATTAACACTGCCACACATGTTGTCAACAGGGTTTTAATTAGGCCAATTCTTAGGAAAACTCCTTATGAGTTGTACAAGGGTAGAAAGCCTAATATTTCTTACTTTAGAGTCTTTGGTTGTAAGTGCTTTGTTTTAAACAATGGCAAGGAACACCTAGGTAAGTTTGATCCCAAGGCAGATGAGGGTATCTTTCTAGGTTATTCCCAAACTAGCAAAGCCTATAGAATCTACAACAAAGGAACAAAAACCATTGAAGAGTTAGTTCATGTAAAGTTTGATGAACTTTTTAAAGAAAACTTGAACAACACTCCTTCTATGGTTGATGCTTCTTCGGATGAAGTTGTAGAATCTGAACCTATAGAACCAAAGGAAGCTGCACCTCCAACCAACAGTGACTGTGTTGAACCTATCAAATTAGATGAGTTACCTAGAGAGTGGAGGTTTAATAGAAACCATCCCATAGATAACATCATAGGTGACATCTCTAAAGGAATGGCAACTAGAAGGAACCTTAGACATTTTTGTAACCTTACAGCCTTTGTATCTCAGATTGAACCTAAGAACATTAAGGAAGCCTTACTAGATAGTGAGTGGATACTTGCTATGCAAGAGGAGTTAAACCAATTTGAGAGGAACAATGTCTGGCATCTAGTACCAAAACCAGAAAATAAGCACATCATAGGAACAAGATGGGTGTTTAGGTACAAATTAGATGAGAATGGAGTCATCACTAGAAACAAATCTAGATTAGTGGCCAAGGGTTACAATCAGGAGGAGGGAATAGATTTTGATGAAACCTATGCCCCTGTAGCTAGGTTAGAAGCCATTAGAATACTACTTGCTTATGCATGTATAATGGACTTTAAGCTTTATCAAATGGATGTTAAAAGTGCCTTTCTCAATGGTGATATCCAAGAGAAAGTTTTTGTTAGCCAAACACCTGGTTTTGAGAATCATGATTTTCCTAATCATGTATACAAGCAAACAAAAGCCCTCTATGGGTTGAAACAAGCTCCAAGAGCTTGGTATGAGAAGCTCAGCAATTTCCTTATTCAACAAAACTTTTTAAGAGGAAATGTTGACAAGACACTTTTCATAAAAACTAATGGAAATGACATCTTGCTGGTCCAAGTTTATGTTGATGACATAATCTTTGGATCTACAAACAATAAGCTGTGCAAAGATTTTGAAAACTTAATGAAAGGTAAATTTGAAATGTCAATCATGGGTGAACTATCTTATTTCTTGGGATTTCAAATTAACCAAAGCAAGCAAGGCATTTTCATTAGTCAAACTAAATATTGCAATGATTTGATAAAGAAATTCAGTTTTGATAACTTCAAGTCCATTGATACTCCCATGAGTCAAGGAAACCATTTAGATAGAGATGAGAAAGGCAAACCTGTAGATGTTACAAGGTATAGAGGTATGATAGGATCATTGCTCTATCTCACAGCAAGCAGGCCTGTCAACATGTTCAGCGTTTGCATGTGTGCGAGATACCAATCCTATCCAAAAGAGTATCACCTTAGTGCAGTAAAGAGGATATTTAGATATCTAGTAGGTACTAGGAGTCTAGGCTTATGGTATCCTAAAGGATTAACCTGCACTTTAGTTGGTTATTCGGATTCAGACTTTGCTGGATGCAAACTAGCTAGGAAAAGTACCTCAGGTACTTGTCACTTGCTAGGAAACTCTCTTGTGTCTTGGTTTAGCAAGAAACAAACCAGCATTGCACTTTCTACAGCTGAGGCGGAGTACATTGCAGCTGGAAGTTGTTGTGCTCAAATCCTTTGGATGAAACAACACTTATCGGATTTCGGTGTTGATTTAGGAATCGTGCCTATCATGTGTGATAACACAAGTGCAATTAGTATCACTAAGAATCCAGTGATGCATTCTAGAACCAAACACATTGAGATAAGGCATCGTTTCATTCGGGACCAATTTCAAAGTGGGAATATCAAGCTTGAATATGTCAATACAGCTGATCAGTTGGCTGATAGATTTACCAAAGCTTTGCCAAAGGAAAGCTTCCTTCACGTTAGGATGAAACTAGGTATCATAGATCCTAGTGAGATCTGATTTCTGTGTCAAATCGATTGGATAAATCGATTATCCTGTGGATACACAGGAAAATGGCTTTATGAAATCGATTGCTCAAATCGATTTATGCCATACAGTATCTATTTTTTCAAAGTAGAAAAACGAAATCGATTTGTTAAATCGATTTGTTGTTCCCAAGAAGCTTCAGATGTTTTAACTTTTCCATTCCAATCGATTAGGGAAATCGATTGATCACTTGGTATGCTGTTTAAAGAATCGATTTGGAAAATCGATTAGGTTGGCCCAAAACTTCAAAGTTGTGAAATTTTTCCAGACTCTACCACGAAATCGATTAGGGTAATCGATTGTTTAAAGTTGTTTAAAATCTTCACTCAAATGAATCGATTTGGTAAATCGATGCTGAGATGAGTTTTGTTCTGAACTGATATGAAAGTTGCTGGACTAATACGAAATCGTTACAGTGTTTTTACTAGCCGTTACTGCATCAATCGATTGGTCTTCCCCAGCAACGGTAACTAAATCGATTGGCCCAATCGAATTATGCCTCTGAAAGTATAAAAGGAACAATTGCAATCGATTCATCTCACTTTGATCAAACCCTAACATCGATTTCGCATTCAAACCTGCTTCATTCTCTCTCAAACCTCTGCTATTTCTCAGATTTCAATCCATACAAACTCTTCATCTCTGATTTTTCTATCTCAGTTTAAGCTTCTAAACCACTTGCAATGGCTAGAGTTAAAAGAACCTCACCTACCACTCCTTCTCCATCTTCTTCATCTAGTGGGAGAACCCCTTCACCACCTCCAACTCTATCAAAACGAGTTCTTGTGCCAACACATAAAAGTTTGGCAAAAGACAAGGGGAAGGGCATTGCAATCGATCAAGGCAAGTCCAAGAAACGAAAGGAGCCACCATCAGAGAAACTACTTGCTGATGCGATAAAGGAAATCACTCAAAAGAAGAAAAAGAAGAGTGTTTCCACTACTCCACAGATGAAGACAACAGTTACTAAGGATAAACAAGCTGAAGAATTCAAGCTGCCTCCTGCATTCGTTAAAAGGAAAATTCATGAGACTCGCACTTTAGATTTTCCTTACTTCGATCAAGATGGATTCACTTTTCAAGACCATCTTCGTTTTCATGGTTTAGAAAGTTTACTATCCTGCTCTCTCGACACATATCCAAATCTCATCCGCGTTTTCTATTCAACGTTCAAGATGACTGACACCGGTTTTAAAGCTATGGTTAAAGGAAAGAAGATTTCCATGACTTTTGAGGAGTTCTTGAAGCTGTCGGGACTGCCTTATCATGGAAACTCAGTCGACGGAAGCTCCGAAGCAGACACTACTGATGAAGGCTAGGAAGCGTCACTGGAAAGGCACATAGCAGTGCAAGACCTAATGGTTGATGGGTTTGTTGAATCAGTTTCATTACCAATCGGCCAAATGAAGGTTCAACAAATAATGTTGATGTATGCTCTCACCCGGATGCTTGTCCCACGATCCGATAATCACGCAGTTGTCCAACAGATGGACATTGTTTTGCTGTGAGGACTGTGCAAAGAGCTCAAGATGAGCTGGGCATGGATTGTCCTTAGACACATGCTGGAAGCTGCACAGGGAAAGCTTGTGCTTCCATACCCCCAGCTGATCACAAAGATTCTGGAGCAATTCAAAGTGTCGTTCACGAATGAAGAATCGTCCAAGACCATCCTTACTTTTGGTGAATCCACTGTGAACCAAATGCAGCTGCGACGGGTGAATGGAATTTGGAAGAGACCTCAAACGAATGCTGAACAAGCTCAGCAAAACTCTGGACCAGCTGCTGAGCCAGTTGCAGCAGATTCTGATGTCTTTGCCAAATTGCTGGAATTCATGGCAGCGCAGGCAACTCACAACGCCAAGGTGGAGGCGTCAAATGCAAGGATGGAAGCTGCACAGGAAAAGTTTCAAGTTGATCTGGACTCGGTTGCGAAGGATGTTGCAACAATCCATGAACATCTAGGCATAAAATTGTCTTTTAGCGATGTTGCTGAGATTGGCAGACAAGCAGCTGAAGAACCACATCCTGCGACATTAGATAGTGCTGAACCTCATGTTGAGGAGACACCTGCTGAGGGTAGTACAACAATCTCTACCTCTTCCTTAGCTAATAGTGAGGAACAGCCCAATCTAGGTGTTTAGGTTTTTAGGTTCTTTGTTGTGTTGAGATGCTATGATATTTCTGTGTAATGTTCTTGCTCCATGTACTACTTTGTTGATATATATGAAAAACTGGATTTATGATTAAATTGTTTGATCTATATTGATGTTTTCTATAGTGTGCTATAATCTGACTTAATCTGCTTTAATCTGATTTGTTTTGTTTTTGATCTAACGCCACCATCACCAGTGTTCAGTTTTGTTACTAACATAGGGGGAGAAATCTTATGCAGATAACTTCTCCTTTCATGGCTCTCTCCTTCACTTCTTTTTGAATTAACTGACAAATGGGGAGAAAATTTATAACTTGTTATATTGTTAACTTGTATTACTATTGCACATAGTCTGATTATAGTCTTAGTCTGATTATAGTCTGATATTAGTGTTAATTGTTTGATCTAATACTGCTTCTGCTACACAACTTATATCTGCTCTGATAGCTCTGATATTAGTGTTGATACTTAGTCTGATACTGCCCTAATTGATCAATTTGATTTGCTTGATTTGCGCTCTGATACTGCTACTAAAATGATCAATTTGCTCTGATTTTTATAAACAAACTTATCTGATACTATTGACTGATTCGATACTATTGCGTTGTTGCAAAATGTTCTGATACAATCTGCTTTGTTTTTGTTTTATCAAATGCTCTGATACAATATGATAATGTTACATGGCATTGATAATACATGATATATGTCAGATCTGTTTTGTTGTATAGCTCTAACCCAATTTCCAAAGTATGAACAGCATGACTGCTCAAATTTAGGGGGAGCTTATCTGTTTTTTGTAATTATAATGTCATTCCGTGAAATGTTTCTCAAGTTAAAATTGCATGTTTGTCACTTAATCAAAAAGGGGGAGATTGTTAGACATAAGTTCATTTTTGATATTATTGACAAACATACATCATGTGATAAATCTAACATTTTAAACTAAGTAAAATTTCAGGAACAACAACTCAACCCTACAAACTTGAGACAATAGCTTGGAACTCAAGGAATCAACAAAAGTTGGAAAATTGACTGAGCAAATCGATTAGATAAATCGATTTTGTAATAGGGTTGTTTGAAATTGTAAAATCTGTGATTAGGAAATCGATTAGGCAAATCGATTTGCACATTTACTGAAAATCAAGTGTGCAAGTCAGTAGCATGTCGTTTTGCAGGCTAATCGATTGTTCCAATCACAAGAATATTCTGTTCGATTAAATCGATTGAAACAATTGATTGTGAAAGTTACAGAGCCAAGCCATTTATTCAGTAATCGATTAGGCAAATCGATTGCACAAAATAAGTTTCAAAATGAACTTGGTCTGGGACAAACACAATCGATTGGCACAATCCATTGAACTATTTTTTTGTAACAAGTTTGGCATCAATCGATTTGGTAAATCGATTGAATGAACCAACTGATAAACTGTTCTTCAGACATAATCCCATAATCGATTAGGCACATCGATTAACATGATTAAGCTAACTCTCTGTAATTAGCCAAATCGATTAGGCAAATCGATTGGGTGAAAATCATTGAGTCCCTGTGACCAGTGAAATCGATTGGCCAAATCGATTGGTACAAAAGTTTTAGTAACAAAGAAGACTTAGCACATGGCCAAATCGATTATGTAAATATTTGAATCGACTGAGTAAATCGATTGTTTTGATCTCGTTGTTGGAACAAAACATCCCAAATCGATTTTGCAAATCGATTCACATATGAACTGTTATTCAATTATGAAGAATGTATTAAAATAATCGATTAGGTAAATCGATTAGTTCATGTAGTTTCAAGATTCAAGAAAAACAAGATTCGCGAAATCGATTGGGTAAATCGATTGAGCATGCTTTATAACTTTAATGAATCGATTGGGCAAATCCATTCATCTGTTGGTTTTTCTGAAACCATATAAACTGTTTTCATTCTCTTCTTCTCATAACTAACACAATTGATAGAACATTCTGTTACCTCTTTCTCACATTGAAATAACATTGAACATTTCTTTTTCAGACATGAACATTCATCTTTCGTGATCAACGAAGACTGAAAAAGATTGCAAAGAGAAAGACAATTAGAGAAGAAGCTTGCTTAAGAAATTTTGTATATTTCTGTTTTAGACTTTCTGTAAACAACTTATGTAGTCAAATAACATTGAGAAATCCAGTTGTAACTGGTAAGGATCTTCTGTGTTGAGGGATATCATCAAGAAGACACTGGACTGAAATCTTGGAAGAGTTTATAGGAGATAAACTCTGGGATTCAGGGAGATAAGAATAGAATAGGAAGAGTGGTTTAAGATTGATAGGCGAGGAGCTGGAACATCTGTAAATCGACTCTGCGAGATGCTATTGGAAAAGGCTAAGATCGGATTTGATCTTAGGACTGGACGTAGGCCGTCTTGTAGGCGGCTGAACCAGTATAAAAATTACTGTGTACATTTTCCTTCCCTTATCTCTTTTATTTCTGCATTGCTTATTTGATTGATCTTGATTGCATGCAATAATAAAATTCTGTGTTAAATGACATTACATGAATTGTTATTTTGGCATGCTTGTATATGAATTAATCTGTTGAACATTTATTGTTTCTGATGCACTCTCTATTACACAATATTTGTTATTGTTAATATTCTTTTAGGATTGATAATTGAGACCTTGGTTAATCTTGCGTTTAATAAATCTTTGAATTTAGCAAACTGTTTAGCATTTTGTTAGAGTAGGCATTATTCTGCATAATTTCTGCAAAATCTGAGGTCATACCCCCCCATCACTAACATCTAGCTAACACTAAACCGACACTCAATCCACTTGCCCTGATTGAACAAACTTGAATATGCTCTGATACCACTAATGTGACAATCTAAGCCCCAAAATGACATATATAATAATTTATACTAGATTTTTTTGAGTAAAATTTGTAGTTGATAAAGAAAATTTATAAACAAGAAAATAAAACCTTTTGTAACTAATTTAGGATATCATATTTTCCTAAAGTACACATGGAACAATTCAAACTTTATTACTCCATTAAAATAAATTAATTTTAATGAACTTGATTTAACTATAAATTCTTATTTTAATTCCAAAAAATAACTAGTATGAAGGTTTTCATATAAAAAGTCATTTGAAATTAGATAACTAAAATATAAATTACAACTCTAAATTCCCGGTATCACCTATCAGAGCGGTGTTTCTTCCAAACTGAAACTTCAAGACTCATTAACCTGTAATAACTGCGATTTCGCTAACGTAGGGCCTAGCCAGTCAAACACAAACAACGAATGACTAGAGTTTTGAAATCATGTTAATAGTATAATATAAGTAAAAAGCACACGCATATATCATAACACAAACATTCTTCAAGAATAAATAGCACATTATAAAGCTAAAACCACTCAAGTAAAATCAATGAATTTTACTATAATATCAAATCATCTAAGATAAATTATTATCAAACACGATACCAATTAATCACAAGAAAATACAATGAAATACATGAGCTTATATTCTACTTCACAATGAAATACATGAGCTTGATACTATGCCACAATCTTGTGGACGAACAATTAAAATTGGCCATGTCCTCATACATCCCCTCAACTCAATCCGAGACACATATACGGGACATTTGAGGTAAACGTATGTTGTGTGGTAGCTCCCGACATTTAGAGTGCTACCTCCAAGTCATCTAGGAATTCGCCATCCAAATACATCCAAGGTCTAACAATCTTGCCTTAAGTCTCAACAACATACCGCCACGGTCAGGCTCAACCAGTTGTACTTCCCTATAATCACTAGGCTTGTCAGGCCCTTCCTATATGATAACAAAATACTCTCCACTTCACAAATTCTCAATAGTTATTTTCTCCCCTTGTTAGCTTAGACTATTCCATTAGGAGCATCTTCTTTAGAAATCATCACTATCTCATCAACTATGGGGTACTTCAACATTCTCATCATAATTTTATAACATCATTAATCATACATAATCATGATCATCACATAAACTTATCACAAATTTATATAATAAATCACACATCATCATCAAATAAAATTACATCATATTATGCATTCATATAAACTTATTTAATCAAACATATACACCAAATTCATTTGAAATCAAATATCACAATAATATCAAATATTACACATTTAACGAAATTAAATCAATCAACACCTTATAAATATTTCTATTCCATATTTTAATCTCTCAATTTCCATATTTGTACATTAATTAATTTATCACTCAAAGAGCTATTGTCATACGTAGCAAGCCCCCAATGAAGCATTGGGAAATACGGTTTTCCCATTCATCTCACAATATATTATACTCGTGAATTCAAACACTCTCTCACCCCTTACCTTATTTCAACATTTTCACACATGAATACGATTCCACGAAGAAACAATCTTTATTCTTTGACTCTTTGTCCTTCAATGGATCTGACTCGACAGTTTATAGGTAAACGTCAAAATAAATTATGAGAAGATCTCTAAAAGTTAAATTCAAAATTCGTTCAGTGAAAATTACAATAAATCAGAAAACCAATTAGTGGATAACATAGCCATTTTTCACATGGTCATTTTGGCGTTGGTTTCGCTCAAATCGGGCTTACGGTGAAAAAGAACGGTGCAAAATAACGAATTTTTCAAATGAAGAAGTCAGGTATTTTAGAGAGAAATCGAAGTTGTTAAAAATATGGAAAATTATGTTTACTTTACTAGTTAAATGAATGAAATAACATACTCAAATTTGGGCGAAAATGAAAAAAGTTCTCTAGAACAGTTATCGACGACCGGTGTCAAACGATAAACATGTTAGTGTGTTTTCTCTTTCTTATGTGGCCGTTGAAGCTCCCTTTCTTATTTATTTATTTTTTTATCTAACATAATTTGAGTTAACATACGTGGGTCAAACCCATTTGATCCTTTTCTTTATTTTATGTTAATATTTTTATTTTGCTAAAACAATTAATTTTCAAAGCATTACTAATATTTTATAAATAATATAAGATGAATTAAAGTAATTAAAATGATTAACCTTTTTTAAAAAATACATATTATTAACAACCCTAACGGCCATATTCAAATTAATCACTAGAATTATATTTTTCAAAATACTCACGTTATAATAATACTATCATTAGAGAATAGTCAAAATTATAAAATAAATAAATATCACAGTAATATTTTATGTTAATTACTAAATTATAATATATCTATCTATATATA
>JBBPBR010000001.1:38792027-38852732 GCA_037974775.1 Cicer pinnatifidum | reverse complement strand
ATATATATATATATATATATATATATATATATATATAAAATCACAATTCCAAAATAAGTATAGAAAAATAAAGAAAATCAAACACAATATTACTACGATATCAAGATAACTATTTATAGAATAAATAATTAAATAAGATATATTTAGAAATAATTAAATATAATTAAGTGTACATTTAATATTAGTCAAACACACAAGAAAATATCATATTAACTATCAACTCATATATACACATAAAATTACTTAAATTTTATTCTTCAAAATATTTACACTAATATACTATTATTTTTAGAAAAATATATAAAATAATAAAATATAATATTTATTATTCATATAATATATTTGGTCAAATATGTACAAGATTAGCACATCATAGTAAACACATCTATAAATAAATTACTTAAAATCCTATTTAATCAATAAAATAGTTTATTATAAAATTTGGAGTGTTACAAGTACAACTGAGTGAGTTTGATCGTGGCGGTCTAAGTTTGAGTCTTAAGACAAGATTTTTATACCTTTGAGGTATTCGAGTGGAGAATTCTTAGATAACTTGGAGGTAGCCCTTCAAATTTCGGGAGCTATCATGCAACACACATTTACCTGGACTATCGTGTATATGTGTTTCAGATTGTTTTGAGGGGATATATGAGAACATAGCCAATTTGAGTATCAAGTCTCTTCACCAAGTACTTTTAGATTTGTACCAAATTATGAAGAAGTAGAGTCTAATCCAATGAATGTCATTGTGTTTTCTTGTGATTGTCTTGTTGTTGTTAATGTATTTCAAAAGTGATAATAATTTCTCTTGGATGATGTGATGAAATAATAATATATTGATTTTATTATTTTTCTTGAATATTTTGATATATTATGATGCATTATGATACAATTTATTAGGTTTTTTTGCATGTCCTTCTTACTTATATATTACTATCAACGTGATCTCACCTAATTTTTTTCTTTGTATTTCACTTGTTTGACTATGCTTTTGTGAAATTGTGGTTACTACAATTAATGAGTCTTGAAGTTCAAGTTTGGGAGAAGCCCGCTCTGATAGGTGATACTGGGAATTTGAGTTATAAGTTATATTTTACTTATTTTAATTAGAAACGACTTTCGTATAAAAGTCTTATAAGTACTAGTAAGTTTTTGAAATTAAATTAAGAAATTATAGTTAAATCAAGTCTATTAAGATCGCACTTTTTTACAGGAGAAAAAAATGTCTAAAGTGTTTCACTTGTATTTTGAGAAATGTGATATCTTAAATAACTCATAAGAGTTTCTTTTTCCCTTGAACAACATTTTGATTTATCCGTTGCAAATTTTTATATAAATATGACATAAATTATTATATGTATTATTTTGGGGTTAAGGTATCACAAAAGGCTTCGTGCATTTGCTTTCAGTAACGGGATTCACACATTAAACTACAATTTTTTACTCGAAATCTTGAGAGTTCCTAAATTTTCAATACAACAATTGATCAAACAAACAACATGCATGATATTTTAAAATTCTATGTGTGCAGTTTTAAATAACCTATATGCTAAAAAAATTATTTCCTCACACTATAAGTAATTAATGTAGCATAACTCTATTTGATTTAAGCAGGATTTGGGTAGTTATCAACTCTCATAACTCTCAATCTCTTCAGTCGTTGTTTTTTACTCTAATTTCTTTGGGATTTTCATGACTATTCTAGACTTCACTTGAGATCGATTTGGTTTATTGTTGATGTTTGAGAGATGAAATCTTGTATGTAATGGGTCAGAGCAAGTCTTATGGGACAACGTGAACTAATGTTTTTGGAAATTTTGAAAAAGAAAGACAAAATGGAGGATTTGCGGAAGATGATGAAAAGTACAGTTTGTTTTGCGGCAGTTTTTGAAAATGAAAAGGAAAGAATGAGACATTGTTAGGAGCTTTTCTCCAAGAAGGACTTAAGTGATATATATATATATATATAAAACCTCAGAAGATATGATAGAACATTTTATACTGATTTATTATACTCTTTTTTTTATCAACTCTCATCTATATTATTATCAAGGTAAGAAATCATTTCTTCTTTTTATTATTTAATTTTCAATTTAATTTTGTTTTATGTTTTCTTATACATGCAAGTAGTGTTGATAATCACATTGTGATTCTATGGTAATTTTAGACTTCACATTTATTTATCTTTCTAAATTTTGCATATTAATATGTAATTACAAATTCATTTATTTGAAATCATTACACATGTTCCTTAGTAGATCATACAACAACAATTTAATAAAATCCTATGTCCAAAAGAAGTCTAATTAATCTTGGCCTGCATTTATCCCTAGTCTAATTATATGTGTTTCACGTTGAGTTGACGGGATCTCTAAGGAAAGGCTAATTTCAATTTTCCATCCACTTGTATTGTAGTATAGTATCAAGCCTTGTAACTAAGTTAATGAGTCTGGAAGTTCAAGTTAGAGGAAGCCTTGCCCTTATAGGTGATACCTAGAATAAGAGTTATAAGTTGTTTCTACTTATTTAATTAGAAATATTTTTTTTTGTATGAAAATGATAGCATTTCAACAATTGTACTGAATTATTAAAAGTAATAATTAAAAGGGTGGTACCAAATGATATTTTTCAAATCTATCTCTCAAGATATGACCATCAATTATGCATAATTCAACACATATAAGACAAGTCTCATATTCTTTCAATAGTTATAGTAGAATATCATCATTATAATCTCAAACAAAGAAGAAACAAACTACTAGCACACAACATTAGTAAGCTCAACAAATAAAAATAGAAAATAAAAATACAATTTATTTTTGAAAATTAAAAATAAAAGAAACACAAAAAATTTATTGCAGAGTAAAAAATTTCAATTAAATAAATAAATTATAACTCAATTGTGATATGACAATCCTCGGAAACGGCGTTAAAAATTTGATAGCATTTCAACAAGTCTATTGAATCGTTGCAAGTAATAATTAAAATGGTAATACCAAGTGTCGAACTCAATGATTGCGTTTTACTATTGAATTGTATTTAATTACTAAAATTGAACAAAAGGTTTCTGAATTGATTGAAATAATATTTGAAACTAACAAGAGTATTAGAATTGAACTTTTATGATAAGAAAAATGTCAAGGATGAGTTTCATTTCGAATCCAACCTAAGTTTCTTATTTGATCATGGTTAGTAAATTCCTTTATTGAACTATTACACAATTGTCTTTATTTTTCTTGCTCTAATGTGTTAGTCACAAAACCTTTAATTCCAAAGTAATCCCTAATTCTTTAGTGGATGTAAGATTAGAATTAAGCTTTACACTACGAGCATTATCTTATTAAACTACTACCTCTACAAATAATTCTTTTGGTTTCTTGGCCTGCATTTATCCCTAGACTATAATATCATGAATTTTCCATCTCAAGCATTCATAAATTCCACTTCCGTTTCAGAATACGAATTGGAAAACATTTTCAATTTGATCAAGTAATAAAAGCATTAAGCACAAAGATGAGTAAAATAATTCAATAAACTTATTCCTAAAATTAGAAATCAAATCAAACAAATAAGGGTTTCGTCTTGTTTCACTCTTCCCTACCAAATAGGGTTTAATTATTCATGATAGAGATACAAAGGATAAAGATTAAAGAATAAATACAAGAAAGATTCATGAATGATTCTTGATAAAAATCAATCAATGGTGTTAGAAATAGTCGTCTATGAGTTTCTCTACTAGGGCACAAGTCTCCAAACTTCTCAATAGTAAAAAAGATCCATAGAAAGTGAGAAAAACGTATTTTTATACATTCAGCAACATGCCACACACATCAGGCACGATATTTTCTCTTCAGACGCATTGGGTAGATTCATGAAGGAAGAAATGTGCCCCAAGCGCGGGTTTTGGGCTTCTAGCGCACAACATCTGATGTCTGGCATTTGTTGTATTTTGTCTCATTTTTCAAGTCCGAAGTTGATTCCGGTGTCTTCATAACATTTTTAGCTATGGATCGTAGCTTTCATTGGCACTTGGTTTGACTCCAATTGGACATCGACAACTCCATATATGGCTGAAATACTCCACATAGGTCATGTTGATTTCTCACCAAAATTCAGCACTGCACTAAAACAAAGAAACAACGCAAAACTATGAAAAATCTCTACTAAATCAAGGAAATAAGATCATAAATATTTTATTATATGCAAGAACTAAGATCAACAAAATATATCAAATAACTCTTTAAATTAACTAATGATTGAAGATAAATAAGACTAAAAATAATGAAAAATATGTATATGATAAAGAATCATATGAAAATCTTATAAGTACTAGTAATTTTTTTGGAATTATAGTAAAGAATTATAGTTAAATCAAGTTTATTGCAATTGTATTGTTCTATAGGAAGACAAAAGTCTAAAGTGTTCCATTAGTATTTTGAAAAATGTGATGCTAAATAACTCATAATTTTTTTTCCTTTAAAGATTTTTTATTTTCCACAACAAATTTTTATAAAAATATGGTATAAATTAATATCTACTTGGGGTAGCTATCTACTTCCCATATTTCTACCTCTTAAAGTTTTTGCACTTTGCTCCAAATGTTTTGGAGTTTTTCCTTGTTGTTTATTATCTTTTCCTCAACACAATTTGATTTATTATTGATGGTTGTGGGATGAGTTCGTGCATGCAATGGATCAGAGTAAGTTTGATGAGCAAACTAATGTTATTGGAGATTTTGAAAAAGAAAGAGTAACACAAGATTTGGGGAAGATGATGAACCATACAAGTTTAGGGTTTTCTCCTAGCTCTTGGGATCGACATGGAAGAAATAAGAGAATATTTTTCCAACCCTCTCTTGGAAACAAATAAGTGAGGGAAAATGAGTAAAAGTTCCCTAATTTTGACCTTTGGATCTTTTCTATGTTACTTCTTGTTCACTCTCATTTTATTAAAATTCATTATTTCTAAATTAATATTTTAATAGCTTTAAAACCTTTACTTTTAATGGATTTTAGTAAAGTGGGCAGTTACAATTAAAAACACATATTTGACTCATGAACTATTTTTGGGTTCAATATATTTCTTTTAGACTTCAACTTAATAATGAATATCAGAAGTTTGCCCAATACATGAACATCCATAATAATACTAGAAGGCATGAAAAACATCACGAAAAAATTCAAACTTCTTTGAGTATATCGTGTCTACTAAATATTTATATCCACATATCCAAAAGCATATTAACATATATTTATGCATTATCCTTATTTTATTTTACCTTTACCTACTTCAATTGTTATTGTTATCATGATTTGTATATATTCAATTCACATCTTACTTTTATTTTTTTAATACATTACCTTTTGTGATTCGATACATATATTTTTCATTTATTTCTTTTCTATTTATTTGGAAGGTACAATTTACGTTTTCCCTTTATCCGTGATTGGGCCACAATGAAAGGGACAATAGGAAACCAAAAAGTAATCAGTTTAAAAGTAATATAAAACATAGAAAGAAAAAAAATAAAACAGATTAAGAATCATCATTACCAAAAGTGGAAAATGAGAATTTAGCCAAAAAAAAAAATATAATGCTACACCTTTTAAATAGATATCCAATATTGAGAGAAATTAAGAGTAATAAATTGTGTTAAAAGCTAAATAGTGACTGGATTCAATCACCACAAACCACTTATATTTACAGGGAAGAGCTTTGTATTGTGTAGTAGCAATCACCACTAACAACTTTGAGCTTTTTGTTCTAACTTCAATAAGCAAAAGTGTTGGTACTTTTCAAGTGTGAGCACAAAAGATAATTTTGATAAGGTTGAGTTAAGATGAGGGGTGTTTGTTTGTGGAAGGAAGGGTTTATTAAAATGGGGAGTATGGGGATATTTTGGGTTTGTCTTGTACTTTTGATGGCAATTCAAGCAATGGGAAATCCTAAAGCTGCACCATTACATCAAATTCCAGGTACTTTTCAGCAATGCCATTTTTACTGTAATTTATTTATTTATTTATTTTATTTATTTTTTAGTTCTCTTATTTTATACTATTAGTCTGAAAAATGTTATGATAAAAAATAACAACAAAAAGTATGTGTTATTTTTTTAATAATTGGTTTGACTAAATCATACACTACCCTAATGTATGATTAGTTATAGTTTCACAAATTAATTTATCAGCTTAGTTGGTTGAAATATGTAGTGATTCCATGTTATGAAGCATCACATGTTTTCTTAATGAAAACATGTGGTCCACACAAGAAATTGATAAATATGACATGTGAGCAAGTTTTGTATACTTTACTCATGATATTATGATGATACATAACTATATATTTGGACATACATAACAAAGTATCCTATTTTATTTGATAATAAATAATGCAGTAAATGCAATAATGTATCTCAGCCACAATATAAATTTTAAGGAGTCTTCTAGATAAATGCCAATGATTTTATTGTCCATCTCATAATTCTCAATATGAGAGCTATTTTTGGGACACAATCATAGAAGTCTTTTAGTTTTTTAAAATAAAAAATTAAAACATTATTATTTATTAAAAGAACATTAATTAATGACCATAAATGTTTATCCCAAATAAGATTGATATAAATTTATACCCCCTTCGTGAAAAGATGCAACAAAAATCAACCTAAAATGAACAACTAGTTGTATAAGTGAAATTTAACAATGTTTTTGAAGATTTATTCATATAGTCAAACTAGTACTTCCTTCAGAAAATGCTATAATTATAGAATGACCTTGTTCTCCTTACATTATCACATTTTTTAATTGTCTTATCCTATGTTATTGTATATATGCAGATCATAAGAAAATATTCGAGCAAAAGCGATCACGATTGCGCCCGGTTGATAACATATTTAAGCTTCCAATTACATCAAATTCATGGCCAGAAGGTAGGTATCCATCGTATGAATGCCATTTTGTTTCCTCTTGTGATACATTCTAGTGAATAAAGACCTATTTGTTATAGCTTTTTTAAAAATGATATAGTAGTGAATGTTGGCTGATTATATCGAATATTGAATTATGAAATGGAGGTAACGATTTCGCGAGCGGAGTCCTTGACCTAGGCGGACTACAAGTGTCTCAAGTATCAACATTTAGCAAAGTTTGGAGCGCCTACGAAGATGGACCGGATGATCAAGGCGCCTCAGTCTTCGAACCAACAGGAATACCTCAAGGATTTTCTATGTTAGGAAACTATATCCAACCAAACAACAAGCCACTTTTTGGATATGTTCTTGTTGCAAAAGATGTTTCTTTAAGTACAATCAATGGAACTTTAAAACCACCAATCGATTACACACTTGTATTCAACACTACATCTATTTCAGCTTCCCAAGATTTCTTTTTGTTTGTTTGGCTACCAATGGCACCTGATGGTTACAAAGCTTTAGGCCATGTTGTCACCACAACAGTAGATAAGCCTTCACTTGATAAAATAAAGTGTGTAAGATCAGACCTCACTGACCAGTGTGAAACTTCTTCATGGATTTGGGGATCCAATGACTTCAATTTTTATGATGTTAGACCATCCAATAGAGGTGTTCAAGCTCCCGGTGTTCGCGTCGGAACCTTTATTGCACATTTCGGCGTGGCTAGTGGCTCTCCATCAATTTCCTGTTTGAAGAATCTCAATTCTATTACACAAATAATGCCAAATCTAGAACAAATTGAGGCAGTACTTCAAGTTTATTCTCCATTTCTATACTTACATCCTGATGAAGAATACTTACCTTCTTCAGTTAATTGGTTTTTCTCCAATGGAGCATTATTATACACGAAAGGTCAAGAATCAAATCCTGTTCCAATAGCAGAAAATGGAACTAACCTTCCTCAGGATCCTAACAGTGATGGTGAATATTGGATAGACTTACCTGTTGATGATGCATACAAAGAATGGGTCAAAATTGGAAATATAGAAAGTGCTGAATCTTATGTACATGTTAAGCCAATGCTTGGAGGAACGTTCACTGATTTTACCATGTGGGTTTTCTATCCATTTAATGGACCTGGAAGAGCAAAAGTAAAGTTTATAAATATTAAATTAGGGAGAATAGGTGAACATGTTGGTGATTGGGAGCATGTGACATTAAGAGTAAGTAACTTGGATGGTCAATTATGGCATGTATATTTCTCACAACATAATCATGGTTCATGGATTGATTCCTCTCAACTTGAATACCAAATTGATAGTAGCAATTCTGATTTTCCAACTAGAAGACCAATTGTTTATGCTACATTACATGGTCATGCATCATATCCACATGCTGGTCTTGTTCTAATAGGGAAAAATGGTGTAGGTGCAAGAGATGATACTGATACTGGTGGAAATATTATGGATATGGGAAAATTTGTTTTGATTTCTGCTGATTATTTAGGGGAATCTGTTATAGAGCCACCATGGTTGAATTTTTATAGTAAATGGGGTCCACAAATTAATTATAGTCTAGATGATGAATTGAATAGTATTGGGAAATTTTTTCTTGGAAAACTTAAACATCTATTTAAAAAATTTGTTAGGGGTTTACCGCCGGAATTGTTGGGAGAAGAAGGACCTACAGGTCCAAAGCTAAAGAATAACTGGAGTGGCGATGACGTTTGAATTTTGTAGGATTAAGTTATTATTGATTCTATAAAAATCAAAATTGAATGTAAGAATAACGTTGTTGTTGCAATTGTATAAAAGGGGTTACAATTTAAATTAATTTGCAAAAAATAAATGAAATTAGCAACAGCTACAATTTTATCTTTTTTATTTTTTATTTTTTATTTATTTATTTATAATCTATACAATAGCTTCAAATTCATTTTCTTTTGTTCCAACAATAGCTCTCTCATCCCAACATCTTAAGTATCGCCAACTCCACCACCCTAAACTTTCATCACTACTGTGTTAGTATCTTATATTTTCTATATTGTATTTTTTTAAGGACCTAAAACTATAGTGGGAATTTTATAAATGATTTTTGGCTATAAGTCTTTGAAATTAATTTAGACTTTCAGTGTATTGAAACTATGAGAAAATACTTGTCCTCTTTCACTATAGTTATATACTCTAGTTATTAATTTATAAGAAATTGCATATTATAGGAATTCTTATGTTTCTCTCTATTTGAAATATTAAGGGCATAAAGTAATTATTAGAAACAGAGAGTATTGGGCCCGGGGAAGCATCAACTGCACCTTGAGAGAAAAGAAAAGAAAATTAGTTTCGACGATAGCTGTCTAGAAGAACTTCCTCCATTTTTGTTGAAATTTCTATACGGTGTTTGATTCGTTGAGTTAGTCAGTTAATTATATTTTCTTAGATTTTTAATCATTCTAATTTATATCTAAAATACTCAAATTCTACGTTTATGGAGTTCATTATTTTGCACCGTTCTTCTTCACCGTAAGTCTAATTTAAGTGAAACCAATGCCAAAACAGCCATGTGAACAGTGAATATATTATCCACTGATTATTTTCCGATTTAGGGTAAGTTTAATTCACACAATTTTGAAACTGACCTTTTTAGAGTGTGTTCTTATAATTTATTTTTTACGTTTACCCATAAATTGTCGAGTTAGATCGATTGAAGGACAAGGAGTCAAAGAATAAAGATTTTTTCTTATGGACTCATATTAGCATGTGAAAAGGTCGAAATAAAGTAAGGGCGAGAGAACATTTGAATTCATGAGTATTGTATGTTGTGATATGAATGGAAAAGTTGTATTTCTCAATAATTCATCTAGGACTCCATACGTAGGACAATAGCCCTTTGAGAGATAAAGTAATTAATGTGCAAATATAAAATTGTGAGGATAAAATGTTGAATAGAAGTATTTATAAGATTTTGATTGATTTAATTTCGATGAATGTGTGTTATTTTATATTATTTATGATATTTGACGCGAATCAATTTGGTGCATATTTTTGATTAAATGAGTTTATGTGTGGTGATAATAAAACATAGACGCATTGTATGATATAAGTTTATATGATGACGATGATGTGTGATTTATGATAGTGATGTTATAAATTTGTGATAAGTTTATGTGATGATGATGTATGATTGATGATAGTGATGTTATATATTTGTGATGAGAATTTTGAAGTGACTCCATAGTTGATGATATTGTGATGATTCTAACTTGTATTAAATATAATGCTCTTAATAGAGTAGTTTATGCCAACGAGAAGAGAAAATAGATGTTGAAAAGTTTTTAAGTTGAGACTTGTTTGTGATCATATAGGTAGGGGCATACAAGCCTAGTGATTTCAAGGAAGTACAACTGAATGAACTTGATCGTGACGGTCTACTGTTGAGTTGAGGGATCTGTGACGACAATTTAAGTTGTTCGCCAATTCGACTGATGCCATAATAGCAAGCCTCGTAACCAAGTACTTCATCGTTAAAATGGTACCAAATTATGAAGAAGTAAAGCCTAAGCTCATGCATAATATTGTATTTTCTTGTTGTGATTAATGTATTCCGAAAGTGATAATAATTTATCTTATATGATGTGATGATATGACGATATATTGATTTTACTTGAGTGATTTTGACATTATAATGTAATATTATTTTTCTTGAATATTTTGATTTATCAAGATGTGCTATAATATGTTTTAGTATGATTTTTTTCCATGTTATTCTTACTTATATTATGCTATCTACATGATTTAGAAAATCACCTTCTTTGTTATTTGTATTTGAGTGTCTTGCATTGTGTTTGAGAAATTGTAGTTATTGCATGTTAATGAGTATTGAAGTTCAAGCCGGGAGAAGCTTCGCTTTGATAAGTGATACTTGAAATGGGAGTTATAAGTTGTTTCTATTTATTTAATTAGAAATTATTTTTTGTTTGAAAACTTTATAAGTAATGGTAAGTTTTTTGAATTAAATTAAGGAATTATTGTTAAATCAAGTTTATTGGAATTACATCGTTAATTAGGAGGAAAAAAGTCTAAAGTATTTCATTTGTATTTTGAAAAATGTGATATCCTAATTAACTATAATTTTTTTTTTATTCTTAAAAAGAGTTTTCATTTTCTGCTGCAAAGTTTTATAAAAACACGATATATATATATATATATATATATATATATATATATATATATATATTAATTATTAGGATTTAGGGTGTCAAATTTGGTGGGATTATTTCTTCCTTACTATGGAAAACTAGAATCACTGAATGTTATAACATCCATTTCATTCCTAAAATAATATCTAATCCCTCAATGGGTAAGCCAATTAAATCAACTAAGAACATTCTATGAAATAGGGTAATTGATCAATAATAACATACTAGAGAAGTTTCAATCTGACTCTTTGCTACAATAGGTACAACTAAGGAGGAAGGTAAATCTAACAAACGAAAATTGAGGTGCAAAACACAATTAGAGGATATGAAAGAATGGGATGCACCAGTCAAACATTACAATCAAAGAGGTTTTGTTTAGATAGCACGTACCAGTAATCACATTCTTATTCTTAGATTTCTTTGCATAGATGGCATATACTTTCTTTAGGCGCATTAGGCAAGAAGAAACTACACAACCTGGTTGTTTTCAGTAATAACAAACTTGTTTTCTTTCCAAGCATTCTCCATTATTTCTTCCACATTTAACGCACTTTCGTGCCTTTGGAGAACTTTAGGTTTGAAGTATCACCGTTGAATTACAAGAAAGGGGGTTTGAATTATAAATGCACCTTTTAAAAATTTCTGCTAAAACATGAGAAAATAACTCAAGATTGATCTTGGTTATGAAAACAGAAAACAGAGAACGTTCTTGGTTTTAGTTTTAAAACGGAGAACGTTGCTTGATTAGTTTTAAACAGAAAATCAGTTTGTATTTTATCTTAGTTAATCAATTCAGTATAACCATAAAGAGATAGGGAAGAGAATACCACACAAAGATTTATCCTAGTTCACCCAATATGGGTTACGTCCAGTCCTCACGCTGTGAGATTTTCCACTAAGTGTTTAAAACGAAGAACCTTCTTAATCTTACAACACCTAGTATAGATCAACCTTGATCTATTTGCACCTCTATTACTTTCCACCCAGAAAACAATAACAACACCTATCTAACCTTAATAGGATGTAATCTTAAACAAACTATAAAGAGATTCTTATAGTTTGAGTTTTTACAATTGGATTGATTTTGACAGAATCTGATATTGCTCAACTGTTGTTTGAGAATAGATTCTTTACAAAGGATCTAATGATAATTTCGCAAACTGATATATGAATATACAGCAGCAGCTGTTTCGCGTATGCAGAAAGCGATATTGCCTCTGTTTTGCAGAATTTCAAGCTTAAGTGTGATTGTATTGTGGATTACTTAGCACTTGAATTTCTTGCCTTCATACTGGATAATGGCCCTCTATTTATAGGCTGAAGATGCACTGGATGGGAGTACGAAAGAGCTGTTGGAGAGGCTCTGCTTTTTGGCTTAAGGCAATATTTCAGAATAAATTAATCATGCTATGACATAGCCTTTTTCAACTTTTTGGTTTAGCATTTAAAACAATCATGTACTTTTCTGACATAGTCTTTGACGTTTCTTCATTGATCTTGGATGATACATTCTCCGTCTTGAGTCTTGAGTGTAGCTAGACAATATTGGAGAACAATTGCAAGTTGAAACATAACAGAGTTGTAGTCTGCTGTTGCTGTGCAGAAAACGGAGAACGATAAACGTTCTTGTTTTTTAGAATGAACGTTCGTGAGCTTGAATAATCATTCTGGAGTTCTTGTTTTAATTGTTCTGGATTTCTTTTGTAATTGTCTTGTCATAAGTCGAGATTGATTGGGGTTTCTTGACATTTGAATTTTTGGAGTTCTTCAAGCTGTCATGACTTTTGTCCAACTTTGAGTCCTTTTAATTTTGAGATCAAATAGCCTTTTTGAGCTTGGATGAATCCTACTTGTTCCTTGCCATGTACTGATTAGATGTGAGTAAATTTCTTGGGCAGATTCTTTGTTAAGAATGTAGAAAAGGTTTGATTAACATGCTATGATGAACAATTCTTGAAGCTGGAGATCATTCTCTGTTTTGTTGCAGAATGATCTTGTTGTTGTTTCCTTTGCTTTGCTTGATTCTGTTCTTAATTAAATCCACTCAAAAGCACCAGTTAAATTAACATAACATTTTAGAATCATGATTAACTTTCTTAATTAACCTTTGTTTGTTTTCATCAAAACTTTAAATATAGAGTTTGACTCAACAATCTCCCCCTTTTTGATGATGACAAACATGTTAATTTAGATTTTAATTCTGATTCTAATATCAAGTATGTGAAGGAGTTTTAAAGACTCCCCCTCAATTTGTGCAATATTTAATTTTACAGAATTTAAAAACATTACATGTCATAAACTTGTTTTTCATTAATATCAAGAACCAAGGTACATGATTGTAAACAGAATTACATAAACAGTTCAGATTTAAAAACTAACTTAATTCTCCCCCTTTGTCATTCAAAAAGACAACAGAAAAGCAACTAGGAAGCTAAGGAGGGAGAAGACCCTTCTAAAGAGGAGGACTTTCTCGAATTAGGGACTTGAGAGGGAGGAGGAATTTGATGAGGAGGTGGAGGTGGAATTCCCAGTTTGGGAGCAAGATGGTCGGCCAGCCAAGTTCTCAATATAGCAGTTTGTTGATCGTACTAAAGCTGTCGTGCCATGATGATCTGAAGAGTAGCCATTATGTCAGAGTTGGAAGGTTCAGTTATGGGAGGAGAAGAGTGAAGGTGAGTGGAAGGTTGAGAAGCATTAGCAACTATAGTATGGGATGGAATAGGTGTTGGAGAGATGGATGGAAAGGAAGCAAAGGAGGAGGAGACAGAGGGTAATGGATCAATAGATGTGTTAGAGGGTCCAATAGTGGCTGGAAGGTTTAAAAACTGACTAATGCCAAAAATGGAGGAGCTGGTTTTTTGAGGAGATACAAACAACGGAGACATGGTAGACAAAGATGGATTAGACAAGAAGTTACAAAAATCGTGAATGAGTGAGGGAACTGTTTGAGAGTGAGAGGGAGCATTTGAGGATGGAAGAGTGGATGGTTGAAGGAGGGGACCTGATGCAGGTGAGATGTGTTCTGGAGAAGGTTCTGTAGGTGGTGGAGAATGTTCTGGAAGACGTGGAGAATGATCTGGTAGAGGGGGATAACGTTCTGGATTTGGTAAAGATCGTTTTGGTGTGGTGATTTTTGCTGTATTTTCTGCAGGGTCAATAGGATGAAAAGAAACAGAGATGGTAGTAGGGCGCCGTCCTGCCGAGCGTTTGCGTTTCAATGATGTGGGAAAGGATGTTGGAGGAGTAGGAGTTGGAGTAGAGGAAATTTTACGCATATGAAAGATATTTTTTGTTGAAAACTTGGAGACTTTGACCATAGAGGTTTCAGAAGCGAGAGAGACAACAAAATGCCTGAAGATCTTAGTCAACACCATGCCATAAGGTACATTATTTTTTCTGTAATCTTTGGTGGCTGTACAGATCATGTGATGGAGGATCACATAGGGTAAGTTCAGTCTTTTGCAGTTGAGGAGATGATAAATGAGCAAAGCATCATTATCAGAGACATACTCATGACTTCCACAACGAGGAATCAGAGTATGTTGTCACATGTTGTTAAACACCTTAGGAAGGGGCTTAAGATAAGTAGATAGGTAGCGAGTGGTGTCTTCCTCAAAAAGATTAGATAAAACTTCAGTTTTGCGAAATATCAAGGCTGAGTACCAATGATCTCCAAAAACAGATGGACCTTATGTGGGAAGCTGAAGAATAGAGGCCATAATGTCTGGAGTTAGTTGGATCTCTACACCTATCAACAAATGTTTGGGCATTGCAATAAAAGGCACGAACAACGTATGGATAGTAAGATTCAGAAGTCTGTAGGAAAGATGTCCACCCAAGATGTGTGATGCTGAACATCAATTGCATTGACAACCAGATAGTCCAACAAAAAGACACGTCCAATCCCAACTGGGCGTTGAGCCCATTTGTCCGCAAAAATTTTAGATTTTTCAGGGGAAATTAGAGGAGGAGTGGACTGTTTTGGTTTCTTAGAGGGAGGTTCAGAGGCAGATGAGGTGGAGGTAGAAGAGGACTGAGGAGATGGAGAACGTTTGGTTTGTTGTTATGGGGAAGGGTGTGGGTTGGCAGGAGAACGTTCTCGTGGTGGGGAACATTTTGAAGAATGTTCTGGAGAGGTGGGTTTTAGGTTTGGTTTAGGGTTAAAATTTTTCTTTCTCTGAGATGTTTGAAACTTTTTGCGAGCAAGGTACTGGGCAATTTTTATTGCGGTTTGTGTTCTCATGGGTTTTCTTTGTGGTTTGGATTGAGAAAGGGATTCATTTTGTTTTGGAGGAGGAGAGACAAGATCATTCAACGATCTTCGTTTTTGATGTGGAGGAGTTGAATGTGAGGGTTCAGGGGATGTGTGGGTGGTAGGCGTAGGGTTTGTTGGTACGTTTTCTGAAATGGATGGTTGATGTGTGGGTGGTGTCGTTGCTGATGGGTTGTTGTTTGTTGGTGTTTGTGTTGGTGACTCTGGTGGTGTTAATGGTTTTGCAGATTTTGGTATTTCTGATGATTCAGTGTTGGTGGGCATAGATTTTGTTGGTGAAGGTTTTGATTGAGTAGTTTTGACAGGTACTCTTGCTGATGCAAGAGGGCAAGAATTAGAGGAATCGTCACTTTCAGAATCTGAAATAACGAAGTACAGAGGTTCAAAGTTTTTAGGGTTCAATGGTTTTGAAGTATCAATGCCAGATTGAACTCTCATTGATCGTCGTGGAGGAGTATTTTGAGTATGGAAGTGTGGAGGGACTTGAGGAAAGGTTGAACTAGTGTACACGGGTGGAAGAAGGGTAGATAAAGGAGGGATATTGAGGATTGGTTGGTTGGTTATAGGAGGAGGAGAAACAGGGGATGTTCGTGGTGGTGATGGTCTAGGTGGTGGAGAAGCTGATCGTTCCATAGATTCATATGAAGAGGATGAAGAGTATGGTGTGCAGGGAGAGGCGTTTTTACATGCTGACTGTTTTGTTCGAGCCATTTTTGTGCTGTGGTTTCGAGGTTGAAGATGAAGAAGATGAACAGTTGAGTGGGTATTTAGAGAGAGGATTGATGCAGAAAAACAATGAGGAGATGAGAGAGATTAACAATTTTCTTTTTCTGACTTGAGGAGATGAGGAGGGAGGAAATGATGACTTGCTATCCAATGGGAACAGTTGGCGCCTAGGGAAGGAGGAAAAGCATTTTGGGAAAAAGCTGAACGTGTGCGTGTCAGCCCTCCACTTCAGACAAAAGGGCATGTTCATTAAATGCCAAGATTTGCCTTTTTTGATTTGAGAGGGAGAATATTAAAATAACAAAAACTGTTAGTATTTCAAAACGGAGAATGATGCATCGCGAAAAGGAGACTGATAAACGTTCTCCATTTTCTGCAGTAGCAGAATTCAACCAGAATTTTTCTGGATTTTTCTGGATTTTTCATGATTTTCAGTTTTTCTTTGATCAAATTAAAATTATCCTCAACAAGAGGCTTTGTAAAAATGTCAGCAAGTTGATTTTGAGTATCAACAAAGATTAATTCAATATCTTTCTTGTTGACATGATCACGAATGAAATGATCTTTTATTTCAATGTGTTTTGATCTAGAGTGCTGAATGGGATTTTTAGATAAATTTATGGCACTTGTATTATCACATTAAATTGGAATATTGGAATAGCTTACAGAGTAATCTTGGAGTTGATTTTTAATCCACAAAACCTGTGAACAACAGTTTGCTGCTGAAACATATTCAGCTTCTGTTGTGGACAAGGCTATGGTGTTTTGTTTTCTGCAAGACCAACTGATTAATGCTTCGCCTAAGAACTGACATGCTCCAATTGTGCTTTTTCTTTCAATTTTGTCTCCAGCATAATCAGCATCACGGTATGCTATAATATCAAAATGTGAACCTTTTCTATACCAAAGACAAAGATTAGTTGTTCCAACAAGGTATCTAAATATGTGTTTTACTGCTGTTAAGTGGGATTCTTTTGGCGCTGATTGAAATCGAGCACACAATCCTACTGCAAACACTATGTCAGATCTGCTAGCAGTTAGATATAACAAAGAGCCAATCATTCCACGATATTCTTTTTCAGAGACAGATTTGCCATTTTCATCTTTTTCTAAAGAAGTAGATGGATGCATGGGGGTTGTCATGATTTTTGATTCATTCATTTTATATTTGACTAACAGATCTTTGATGTATTTGTCTTGACAAATAAAAATACCTTTTTCATATTGTTTAATTTGTAAGCCAAAAAAAGTATCTTAATTCACCCATCATGCTCATTTCAAATTCACTTTGCATAAGTTTTGAGAAATTTGCGCATAATTTTTCATTTGTTGATCCAAAAATGATATCATCAACATATACTTGAACGATGAGTAAATCATTTCCCTTTGTTTTCTTAAATAAAGTAGTATCAATTTTTCCTCTTTGAAAGTCATTTTTAATTAAGAATGAACTCAGTCATTCATACCAAGCCCTTGGTGCTTGTTTTAAACCATATAATGCTTTAGTGAGTTTGAAAACATGATTTGGTTTTGATTGACTTTCAAAACCAGAGAGTTGCTTTACATATACTTGTTCATTTAAAAAACCATTTAAGAAGGCACTTTTAACATCCATTTGAAACAATTTAATGAGTTTATGAGATGCATATGCAAGAAGTATTCGAATAGCTTCTAACCTTGCAACTGGGGCAAAGGTTTCATCATAATCTATACCTTCTTGTTGATTGTAGCCTTGGGCTACCAATCTCGCTTTGTTTCTAACAACTTTTCCTTCTTCATCAAGTTTGTTTATAAATGCCCATCGAGTTCCAATGACAGTTTGATCTAATGGATCTGGAACTAGAGTCCAAACTTCATTTTTCTCAAACTGCAGTAATTCTTCCTTCATGGCATTTACCCAAGATTGATCAGTGATTGCATCTTTGATTGATTTTGGTTCAACTTGAGATATCATTGCCATATTACTTTCATCATTCTTGAATGATTTTCTAGTTCTGATTCCATCAACCGTGTCTCCAACGATCTGGGTTTGTAGATGACTTTCAACTGTTTTCCAGCTTTTTGGTGGAGAATGAAACGGAGACTGTTTATCAATCTCTGTTTTCTGCAAACTGTTTTGCTGCTGCGTTTTCTGCAAACTGTCTTAGTGCTGTGTTTCGTTTGAAGTTACTTCTTCCTCATCCTTTTTACTTATGTCTAAGTCATCAAACTCGTCAAATAATATATGCATACTTATTTCAACAACATTAGTTCTTAAGTTAAATACTCTATAACCTTTAGACTCGGTTGCGTATCCAAGAAAGATTGTTTTATCAGATTTTGCATCAAATTTTACAATGAGATCTTTGTTGTTTAAGATGTAACAGTAACAGCCAAATACATGAAAATAAGAAATGTTTGGCTTCCTATTTTTCCAGATTTCATATGGTGTTTTGTTTATGATCTTTCTAATAGATACACGGTTTAAGATATAGCAAGATGTTTTTATGGCTTCAGCCCAAAAATATCTTTCAACATTTTGATTCTTCTAAAATAGTTCTTGCCATTTCTTGTAGTGTTCTATTTTTTCTTTCAACAACTCCATTTTGTTGTGGAGTTCTTGCACAAGAAAGATTGTGAGATATACCAAGTTCATCAAAGAAGCTTTTGAATGTGGCATTTATGAATTCTCCTCCATGATCACTCCTTACAGAAATGATGCTGGATTCTTTTTCATTTTGAACCCTTTTGCAAAATGATTTGAATGCTTCAAATGCATCATCTTTTTGTTTTAAAAACAGAACCCATGTAAATCTTGAGAAGTCATCAACAATAACAAAACCATATTTCATTCCTCCTAGACTTGTTGTTTTGACAGGCCCAAATAAATCTACGTGAAGAAGTTCAAGAGTTCTGTTTGTTGTCACAAAATCCTTTGCGTGAAAGCTGTTTTTTACTTGCTTACCTTTGACACATGCTTCACATATTTTATCTTTCTCAAAGTTAAGTTTTGGTAAGCCTCTAACAAGATCAAGTTTGGAAATTTTTGAAATGGTTTTCATACTGATATGCCCAGCCCTTTTATGCCAAATCCATTTATCTTTATCAATTGATATAAAGCATGATTCATCAGGTAATTCATCAAGATATAAAACATATAAATTTTTCTTTCTTTTACCAGAAAACATAATTTCTCCAATTTTAGCTTTTTTAATTTCACATACTTTTGGTTTAAAAATGACTTCCCATCCATTGTCGCATAGCTGACTTATGCTTAATAGATTGTGTTTTAATCCTTCGACATATTGGACATCATTTATTTTAGCAGAGTTTGTCTTACCAATAGTTCCATTACCTTTAATTTGAGCTTGATTACCGTTGCCAAAAGTGACCGAACCACCATCCTTCTTTACGAAGGTTATGAAACAGTGTCTATCTCTTGTCATGTGCATTGAACAACCACTGTCCAAGAACCAAGGCTTTCTCTTTATACTTGGAGAACCAACCTGCATGTGATATTAGTTCAGCCTTAGGTACCCACTTTGTTTTGGGTCCTTGAGAGTTAGTTTCAACATTTTCTTTAAAAGGATATATCACTCCCTTGTTTTTAAAGCTAGCTGGGTTTTTGATTATTGGTTTTGAGATAGATTTCATAGTGTAGGTTTCAGAATATTTCGGTTTTGGTTTAAAAGAGTTTCCAGATCGTTCAACCTGTGATTTGGAACTTTCTCTGTTTAGCAGCCATCCTGGAGATTGTTCTTCGTTTTGCAGATTTTTCAAAACTGTTTTATCAGGATGCTTCTCCTTTTTAACAGGTTTTCTCTTTTAATTTTTTCATCTCTTTTTCTAAAATAGCAAGCAAATTCCAGATGTCCAAGTTTTTTACAATAAGAACATCTAGTCTTGCATTTTTCTTCCTTTCTTTCTAGGACAAAGAAGATTTCATATAACTTGGTTTTCTGAGTTTGATTGAACCCAAGGCCAGCTTTATCGAAGATTCCTATTTGAGATCCCATGATATTATGAAAAGTTTCAGTGGCTTTAATAAAATTTAATAAATCTGTTTTGAGAAGTTCATTTTCACTTTTAAGTCGAACGTTCTCCGTTTGTAATGCAGAACGTTCTTGACACTCTTGTTTTTCAAAATTCATTGTTTCTTTCAACTCTTGAATGATATTTTTTAACAAATCGTTCTTAGCCAGACTTTCTTCTTTTTCTTTCTTTTCTTTATAAAATTGTTCTTTCAAGGAACTACAATTTTGGATGAGGAGATTTGAGTCATTTAATAAGTTATCAAATTCTTTTCCCATTTGTTAGCATAAATAACAAGGTTCAAAATTTATTACCTCTTCTACCTCTGTTTTTGCCATCAAGCATAAGTTGGCTTCTTCTTCTTCTTCAGTCTCTGATTCTTCTGAATCATCCCATGTTGCCATCATTGATTTCTTTTTTAATGGAAATCGTTTTGGTGGATTTTTGTTTGAGGGACATTCTGCTTTGTAGTGTCCTAATTTGTTGCATCCAAAGCATGTAACTTGACTCTTGGCAACATCTGTTTTAGGAATTCTGTTTTGAAATCCCTTCTTAAGTCCCTTCTTCTCATCATTCTCTGTATTCTTCTAGTGAGAAGCGCAATTTCATCAGCATCTTCCTGTTCATTTTCTTCTGGTTCTTCCTCTAGTTGTGTTGTGATTTTTTCTTGAGATGCTTTTAGTGCTACTGTCTTTCCCTTCTTGACTGGTTTGTCTTCTTGCAGCAGTACTTCATGCGCTCTTAGTGTTCCAATTAATTCTTCTAGAGGCAGTGATTCAAGGTTCTTGGCTTGGCTTATAGCCGTTACCATTGGTCTCCAAATAGTTGGAAGACACCACATGATCTTTCTTACTCTTTCTTGTATTATGTAAGCTTTTCCAAGGGAACACATTTCATTTACTATTGTAGTAAATCTTGAGTACATTTCATCAATGGTTTCTCCTTCTTGCATTTCGAACAGTTCGAATTTCCTTATGCCAATGTCTATTCTTGTTTTCTTGACATGGCTCGTTCCTTCATGATGAGTTTGTAGTGTATCCCAAACTTCTTGTGCAGTTGTGCATTCATCTACTCTTTCACTTTCTTCCCTACTTAAAGCACATGATAAAAATAGTTGAGCTTTAGAATATAAAAGTACCTTAGCTTTATCATCTGATGTCCATTCTGCTTCTCTTTTCAGGGCAGAGTTTGAGTCATTTTGATCAACTCTTGGTGTGAAATCTCCATCTGTAATGATGTGCCACACTCCTGTGTCTTGAGACTTTAAGAACAGCTGCATTTTGTTTTTCCAAAAGTAGTAGTCTAATCCGTCAAAGAATGGAGGTCTGTTTGAGGATCCTCCTTCAACAATGTATTTTGCTTTTGACATTTTTCTAGATCTTTTATCTAACACATGTTAGGTGTTTTTAAACTTTCTAGAGACCGAGCTCTGATGCCAATTGAAGTATCACTGTTGATTTACAAGAAAAGGGGGTTTGAATTGTAAATGCACCTTTTAAAAATTCCTGCTAAAACCTGAGAAAATAACTCAAGATTGATCTTGGTTATGAAAACAGAAAACAGAGAACGTTCTTGGTTTTAGTTGTAAAACGGAGAATGTTCCTTGATTAGTTTTAAACAGAAAATCAGTTTGTATTTTATCTTAGTTAATCAATTCAGTATAACAAATAAAGAGATAGGGAAGAGAATACCACACAAAGATTTATCCTAGTTCACCCAATGTGGGTTACGTCAAGTTCTCACGCTGTGAGATTTTCCACTAAGCAATAACAACACCTATCTAACCTTGATAGGATGTAATCTTAAACACACTATAAAGAAACTCTTATAGTTTGAGTTTTCACAATTGGATTGATTATGATAGAATCTGATATTGCTCAACTCTTGTTTGAGAATAGATTCTTTACAGAGGATCTAATGATAATTTCGCAAACTGATATATGAATATACAGCAGCAGCTGTTTCGCGAATGCAGAAAGTGATATTGCCTCTGTTTTGCATAATTTCAAGCTTAAGTGTGATTGTATTGTAGATTACTTAGCACTTGAATTTATTGCCTTCATACTGGATATGGCCCTCTATTTATAGGTTGAAGATGCACTGGATGGGAGTACGAAAGAGTTGTTGGAGAGGCTCTGCTTTTTGGCTTAAGGCAATATTTCAGAATAAATTAATCATGCTATGACATAGCCTTTTTCAACTTTTTGGTTTAGCATTTAAAACAGTCCTGTACTTTTCTGACATAATCTTTGACGTTTCTTCATTGATCTTGGATGATACATTCTCCGTCTTGTGTCTTGAGTGTAGCTAGACAAGATTGGAGAACAATTGCAAGCTGAAACAGAGCATAGTGCTAGTCTGCTGTTGCTGTGCAAAAAACGGAGAACGATAAACGTTCTTGTTTTTTAGAATGAACGTTCTTGAGCTTGAATAATCTTTCTAAAGTTCCCGTTTTAATTGTTTTGGATTTCCTTTGTGATTGTCTTGTCATAAGTCGAGATTGATTGGGGTTTCTTGACATTTGAATTTTTGGAGTTCTTCAAGCTGTCATGACTTTTGTCCAACTTTGAGTCCTTTTAATTTTGAGATCAAATAGCCTTTTTGAGCTTGGATGAATCCTACTTGTTCCTTGCCATGTACTGATTAGATGTGAGTGAATTTCCTGGGCAGATTCTTTGTTATGAATGTAGAAAAGATTTGATTAACATGATGTGATGAACAATTCTTGAAGCTGGAGATCATTCTCTGTTTTGTTGCAGAATGATCTTGTTGTTGTTTCCTTTGCTTTGCTTGATTATGTTCTTAATTAAATTCACTCAAAAGCACCAGTTAAATTAACATAACATTTTAGAATCATGATTAACTTTCTTAATTAACCTTTGTTTGTTTTCATCAAAACTTTAAATATAGAGTTTGTCTCAACAAGGTTTACACTTGCTTCCCTTTCGTAGAGGATGCCTTCACCCTTAATTGTTGATTAAATTTATTAGCATCCTTCCTCTATTTGCATTTAGTTTCATTTTCCTCATACACTTTCTTCAAATTCTCTTCAATGATGTAACTCTTGTGCACCAAGGTAGAGTAACTAGAAATTTTCAGATGACCAATACTACTCCTGATATCATATCTTAATCCCCATTCAAACTAGTTGATTTTCCATTCTTCATTTGGAGGTTATTGACCATGTGGGGGAAAACCTAGCCAGTTCCTCAAACTTTACTTAATATTTAGCTACTAACATCTTCCTCTATTGTAGATGTACAAATTCCAATTCCTTCGGTCTCCTTGTACTTTATAGGTAATATTTATCTAAAAAGGTAACATCAAAGTGCTCATTATTTAAAGGGGTTCCTAAGGTGTGGAGATGAGGTCTTGCAGCTTTCCACCAATATTTTGCTTCACCTTTCAACAGGTGAGCAACAAATGTTACTTTTTGCTCTTCACTGTAGGGTATTACTTCAAAAGTATTCTATATTTCTTCAGGCCAAGCTTGAGCCTCTATAGAATTGTGACTGCCCTTAAAGATTAGAGGTTGAAGTTTGAGGAAAACAGAAAATTTTGTTAGCATTTTGATTACCATCCCTCTACATAGAATTTTGTTGAACTAGATTATGGGTGGTTATGGCCAAAATCTGGGTGGCTTCCATCATCCTTTCCCAAGGTCCAGAAACAAGTGGTGGAGGTGTAGACAAGCTATCTTTAGGTGTGGATTCCTTTTTGGTTTTTCCTTCCTTTTGGATCCTTCATCCATAATCATTTATATCATACACAAAATACTAAGTTGATCAAACTTAATATTAAGGGAAATGATACTTAGAATATATAGTAAAAGAAAATTATTCTAAATCCTAACGCACTACCCATAGTCCAATTTGCGCGACCGACTCTTATACCAACATGTAAAACTCATTACCAATTGTCTAGAATATGGCAATAAAATCGTCCATATCAATAAAACAGAGGCAATCATTATAAATAAATAATAAGCATCATTAATAAGATTTGTAACTACATTTAAGTAACATAGTTTACAACTTATGTTTAATGAACTATTAAAATGAATTACAAGTTCAGTTAATTGAATTCATTACACAGGTTGCTTAATACATCATACAACAACAATTTAAGCAAATCATAGGTCTAAAACAAGTCTGGTTAATCTTCCTATATTGCTGGAGCTAAGGAATCAACCACTTCTATTTGCTATTATATGAGAAAATAGGGGATGAGATGATAATCTCAGTGAATTTTAAAAATGGGAGAGATAGTTTAAAATTTCTTTTCATAGATGCACATGATTCCTCAAGCAATAAGCAATTTATGCTAACAATTTTTTTAAAAAAGTGTGTCAAACAACATTTTTTCCTTACTTAAAATCTATGATAATTCCATGACATGTGAATTTTCCTTAGAGTATGGAAATGTTTCTAAATTATCTTGATGTGGGTCACCAAGATAATTAAAACCTGATGGTAAAGTTGGTCTGGCCATGACCTCAAATCAGCGTCCTGACTGTTCTTTATTTACCCGTTGTTCCATGTCTGGAACAATTCTATGAATATCCCAATGTGAAATTGGGCCATGAATGTCATAATTGGATGAATGTAGTGCACTTGAAATGTTATATATGCAAGGTATGCTTCCTTCATACAATTTGGAATATGAAACCAATAATGTATTACAAACAACAACCATCTTAATTATCAATCAATTCTAACCACAAAACCATAACTAATCATTCGTTTAATTGGAAATGTACACTTTAATTTCTACGTTCGAACTATGAATCTTGGACCAAATGAATGCTCGGCCTAAGGCAGCCATATCAAAGGAAGCTTGGATCATAGGCAACATGACTAGAGGCAAACTATGACCAGAGACAACACGATTAGGGTAAACATGACCAAAGGCATATCAGAGGAAACATGACCAAATTTAAAGGAAACATGACTTGATGCATAGTTAGAGAAAACCATACTAGAGGCAGAGTGAAAGGAAACATGACTAGGGACAAAAGTCAGAGGAAACATGACCAGAAGTAAGATAGAGGAAAAGAACGGAGGCAAAGTAGAATTAGAGAATAAGAGGTAAAGTAGAAGGAGAGAAGCGTAGGCAAAGTAGAAGGAGAAAATCAAAGGGACAGTGGAAGAGTGTTACCAAAGGAAAAATAGAAGAATATTACGAGAGGCAAAATACTCCGAACCAGAAAAGGGCTTAGGAGGCATATTTTCCAAAACATAAAACAACAATCAAAGGCAAAATGCCCATACTCAAATGAACTTCTAAAATATACTATATAACCTCGTGTTTCACTAATCCAAATTTACTCTATTCTTTAGATTTCTAGCAATCATAACATCACAGATTTGTATGCATTATACACATCATATATAAAAATGCAGAGTTCTAAAGGTAGTTACAAAAACATTTATTTCATGATAAAATTTATAATTTTCCTTATCGTTTGATTTTAAGAAACTTCATAAATCATTTTAACACTTTAAAATTCATTAGAATCAATACCCATAAAGATGGAAACTATATATAGAACTCTGCTTTCTATGGAAGTTTTCTCTTCGATTTTAGTTGACTTGGGGTAGCTATCTACTTCCCAGATTCCTACGTCTTCAATTTTTGCACTTTTCTCCAAATGTTTTGGACTTTTCCTTGTTGTTGCTTATCTTTTCCTCAACACAATTAGATTGATTGTTGACGTTTGAGGGATTAGGTCGTGCATGCAATGGATCAGAGCAAGTCTGATGAACAAACTAATGTTATTGGAGATTTTGAAAGAAAAAAAAAAAAGAGTAACAAATGATTTAAGGAAGATGATGAACAACACGAGTTTGAGGTTTTCTTTCAGCTCGTGGGATCGACAAAGATTAAATAAGATAATGTTTTTTCTGCCTTCTCATGGAAACAAATAAGTGAGATAAAATGAGTAAAAATTCCCTAATTTTAATAGATTTTAATAAAGTGGACATTTTTAATTAAAAACGCATATTGGTCTCATGAACTATTTTTGGATTCAATATATTTCCTTTAGACTTCAACTTAATAATGAATATCGGAAGTTTGCCCAATACATGAACTTCCATAATAATAGTAGAAGGCATGAAACATCACGAAAAAAATCAAATTTCTTTGAGTATGTCATGTCTAATCAATATTTATATCCACATATCCAAAAGCATATTAACATATATTTATGCATTATCTTTATTTTATTTTAGTTCTACCTACTTCAATTGTTATTATGATTTGTATATATTTATATATTTTATTTTATTCGCATCATACCATAATTTTTTAATACATTACACTTTGTGATTCAATATATATATATATATATATATATATATATATATATATATATATATATATATAAATAATATGTTTCCTAATTCCCTTTACTGTGTGCTTGTTCCACACAATTTGCAATAAAAAAAATGTTTCTTTATCATGACAATCTTCATTTTTACAATATTACTGTTATACAAATATAGGAATATAGTAAGTCACCCTTTCAATTAACAATTGATTTTCTGTCAAAAAAAATTCAAATAACAATTTATTTAAATTAATTCGTTAGGCATATAAAATGTAAATGCTTTAGAATATTCCATGAAAATGTTATCTAAATATTATTGAGACACTTCGTTTTTTTTTTCTTCTTAATAGAGATCATAAATATTATCATAATTGTCTCACAGAGCTCCGAGGTCTTAAGTTCGAACTCAAGACATGACATTCTATATAATAATATCGGTATTTGTGAGTTGAGTTATGAATTATGGACGTTAATGAGCTATTCTATAATACTAGAAATTAAACCATTTTAGTGTAAAAAGTGTAAATGCAACCTAAGAGTATAATGTCAAGTTGTGAACAAATTAAATTTAAACACAAAAACAAAAAATTTATTACTTTAAATTTATAATTATTTTTTTAACCCTAATTATTTTTTAATTACCACTATATCCATACATGGTTTGTTCAAAAAAAGTTTGTCAAATTTTGGGTTTATGGCTTTAGTAACATCTAGAAGATCTCAATATAAAAAATGTAAATCATGAGTTTCAGAGTTTCATCAACACCTTGAGATTCAGGTTATACTGCCAATTTCTCTTATGATTCTATTTTTGTTTATTTGATTATATTGATATTCTGTTTGCTTAAATTGAATTTCAATAGGATCGCTTGAATTCAATTGAAAGAATTTGGTTTCGATTTCTAACAATTGTTTCTTCGTGTTTTGTTGCTCTACAGGTCGGATAGGCTTCTTGCTAGCTCGTAGGCATGTTAGCTTTCCAAATGACTGTGTTTTTGTACACCATAAACACATGTCCTATAAGAGACCTTCTTCCATCTAAACCTCCAGCAAAATCAGAGTCTACAACATAAACTTATTTGTGACACTTACAACATGATAAATGTTTGGCATTGAGCATATTATAGCATACATGATGCTCCCTATGTTACTTGCATACGGAATTTACTTAATGTTTTCTATTTCCAGGTTTTTTTTGGTGACATGGCTGAAGAAAGTTTGCAGTGAGCTGCAAGTGGAGAGCTGACAACCTTTGATTCACCAATATTGAAACTATTTAGGACTTTTCCAATGTAAATCTCTTGGGAAATTATCAGTTTTCCTTGCTCTCTAATTCTCATGATTTTCATTTCTAGAATTCTCTTGGTTGGTGGTCATAGTATTTGGGCACATGTTTCTTGTTTTTTTCGTTTGGTATTTTAAAAGTTCTTTATAGCTTAGAATAATTTTTTAGTTTATTTCTAAACTTTGGGTCGAAATTGAATTATAATTTTATTATTTACATTTTGACCCTTGCTTGCTCTGTAGGCCATAACTGGAGCTCTGGATATCGGATTTGCGCATACGAGCAGGCGTTGGAAAGCTAAATATCATAGCTATACATTTTGTGTTGGAATGAAAGCCAAATACCGAACTTTACCGGACGTTTGTAATAGTTTTGAATAGCGGGCCACTTGTTTTTAAAGCCCTAAATCGAGTACTATATATTTGGAGTTTTCTTTTCTTTCTTGGACATTAAATTTTCGGATTCAGATTGATAAAAGAAAAAAAAACTTTTTATTTTAATTTCATGGAAGGCTAATTTTATAAGATTAATCCACAAGTTCAGAGTTTCATCAACACCTTGAGATTCAGATTACACTGTCAATTTCGCTTAATGATTATTTTTCTGTTTATTTGATTATATTGATATTATAATTGCTTAAATTGAATTACAATAGGATCCATTAAATTCATTAGACATAATTTGTTTCAGTTTCTAAATTAATTGAATTAGAATTTTGCGATGCTTGATCGTTAATTATAATATTTCGATGATTGTGATGCTTAATCCAGTCAAAGAAACCGAATTCACATAGGATTGATTACACTTGTTTGATCAATTCTATAGTCATATAAGAAGATAATCACAAATTAGAAATTAACCTCATTGATAGAATGTGTGATAGGTGTGAAACTCGAATTAGTGGAATAATCGTTTTGCTCATATGTTAAAACCAAAATCTAAAAAACCCCCTTTCTAATATCAACTTTCAATTTGGTTAATATTATTATATCAGAAGTCCTTGCGAAACTACTCGAGTTATTATCTCTACATACGTTTTATCACTTTTATTGGATCCGTGTGCGACAACAAATTAAATTGACGTTGTTGCAGGGGACTCTCTTATAACAATATTAACCAATTTTAGAGTATTACTAACCATCCTAAAAATTGTTTCTTCGTGTTTTTTTGCTCTACAGGTCGGATAGGCTTGTTGCTAGCTCGTAGGCATGTTAACCTTCCTACTGACTGTGTTGTTACTCGATGCTCAAAATCCCAAATTCCTTCGTTCAGATCATGTTTTCAATTTTTTGAATCTTTCATATTCTCCAAAAATTCCAAAAAAATTTGCATTGCCTTTATTTGATTTTTAGATATTTTTTGTGGTATTTTTATATTTTTTGGATTTTATTTCATAGGGGTGTCAATTTTTCACTTCAATTTTAGAGATATGGACATTGCTGGAATTTTCATAATTGTGATTTTGCATTGCATTGTTATAATGATGCATGACTAGGGCTAGTTTTGTAAATCTGCATTCCCTTGAGCCTGATATAGATAGGACATTTCATTTACATCGTTGACTTAATACAGCTGCTAGTGCTAACGAGTCACAGTCAAATAGTGAAAGTGACAACTTGTTGCAAAATATGGCTGATGCGAATAATAGAACCTTAAGACAACTTGATGCACCTAAAGTCACTTATAATGCATTGTGTATCATATATCCTAAAGTTAGTGTACCATTTGAACTTAAATCTGGTTTAATACACTTGCTTTCAAAGTTTAATGGTCTTGTAGGTAAGGATCCCCACAAACACTTGAAAAAATTCCATGTTGTGTGTTCTACCATGAAGCCTCGAGGAGTCACAAAAGACCATATTAAGCTATGAGCCTTCCCATTTTTACTCCAAGATACTGCCAATGACTGGTTATAATACCTTCAACTAGGTTCTGTTACAAGGTGGAATGATCTCAAGAAATTATTTCTAGAAAAACTACGTGGCATTAGGCAGATTGATAGAGAATCATTACATGAGTATTGGAAGAGAGTCAAGAAATTGGTGTCTAGTTGTCATCATCACCCAATTTCTGAACAATTGCTCATCCAATATTTTTATGAAGGCTTGCGACCTATAGATAGAAGCATTTTGGATGTTGCTAGTGGGGGAGCACTTGTCGATAAGACCCCAAAAGCGGCAAAGGCTTTGATTGAGAACATGTCCATTAATTCTCTACAGTTTACAACTAGAAGCAATTCAATAGTGTTGACAAGGGGTGTAAATGAAATTCAAGCTTCTTCCCACAAGAATTTAGAAAGTAGACTTAATGAGCTTACATCTATAGTAAAAAAATTGGCAATATGTAAAACCCAAGTAGTGGTCTAAGGTATTTGCACTTCTCTAGAGCATCCTAAAGATTCATGTCCTACATTACAAAAAGATCCAATTACTGATGTTCCTCAAGCATATGCAGCAAATATATATAACCCTCAAGTCAACTATGATCTATCATCTAACAGGTACAATCCTGGTTGGAGAAACCATCCCAACCTGAGATGTGGGAATTCATCTACACAACAGCAACCTAGGCAGCAACAACAACAAAATATTCTGCAACATCAAAAGACTCCACATCAGCAGCAAAACATTCCACAATAGCAAAATAATGCACCTTCATTAGAAGACCCCATTAAGCAGATGGTTGTCTAGAGTCTCCAATTTCAACAAAGAACATATTCTACCATTCAAAATTTGGAAACAAAGATTGGTCAGCTAGCCACTTCAATTAATCAATTGCAAACTCAAGGATCAAACCAATTGCCTATACAGTCAGTAGTAAATCCAAATGCTCACAATGTCAGTGCAATTACATTGAGGTATGGGAAAGCTATTGAAATACCAAAGGTACCTGAAACTGTTGTGAAAAATAACAAGGTTGCTGAGGACACTTTGATACCTAAAATTGTTGATGTTGAGCAAAATCTACCACTTCCTTTTCCTCAAAGGACAGTGAAGACTAAGAAAATGGACGAGGCAGATAGGGACAAGGATCTCATGGATACATTTAGGAAGGTGGAACTAAACATTCCCCTCCTTGAAGCAATTAAAAATTTTAAGATATGCAAAATTTCTAAAATATTTGTGCACACACAAGATAAGGTTAAAAGGTAATGAAAGAGTAAACATAGGGCAAAATGTTTCAGCCTATGCCTTAGAAATGCAAAGATCTACGACCTTTTTTCATTCCATGTACCATAGGCAATAGTCAATTTGAAAATGTTATGTTAGATTTAAGAGCTTCCGTTAATGGTATGCTTACATATATTTTTAACTCTCTTGCTCTTGGACCTTTACGAAGTACAGGTGGTACCAATCAATTGGCGAACATGAGCAATGCTTGTCCTGCTGGACTAGTGGAGGATGTACTTGTTCAAGTTAATGAATTGATATTTCCTGTAGATTTTTACATTTTGGAAATGGAGGAAGACCATTCTTGAAAAATACTAGAACAAAAATTGATGTACATGTTGGAACTTTATCTATGGAATTTGGTGATAGGATTGTAAAATTTAACATCTTTGATGCTATGAAACACCCCATGGAAGAGCATTCTATTTTTCAAATTGAGTTGCTTCCTGATTTGGTTAATGACACTTACCCCGATATGTTTGCTACTAATTTTCCTTCATTGTCTCGTTTTGATGATACTTATACTTGTGAATTTTGTACATATACTCAATTGTGTTATGTGTATGTTGAGATCGAAGCTGCTTTGTAGGTTTATTATTTATTTTGCAGAATTAGCTTCGACCACTGGTGTTGTACCCTCCATTGAACAACCACCGATGTAATACCCCGGTTTTTAACAGTGCGAGTGTATCTTTATTTTTAAACAAAGAAAATACTTTTGATGAAATATTTAAGTCATAACATAACGACAAAAGCCAACAATATTTACAAGCAAGGGAAATAGTTTTTGAAATACAAACCCAAAGTATTTACACGACAAAATACATTGGGGCTATGACACCTATCAGACATAGCTCATACCCCTGGAGTATTCTCGGTAGACACATGTACAGAAGCACTGCCCCAAGAATTTTAACTTCCCCACGTCGCATCAAAAAAATGGTACAAGGACCCATCAAAATAAAAGTCAAGCTGACAATATGAGGTATAGGTACAGTCTTTCAAATTGAAATAAATACATCTACAAAAGAAAGATAACTAAACCCTATACAACCCTCTAATCTGATCATGCTACAAAAAGCTATACAACCCGGGTGATCTCCACGCGCCCCGCAAGATCCTTCTGACATAGCTTCCATCAGGTATGACTAACTACTTTCCCATCTCCAGGGTACTAACCGGTAGGATTATCCTGGTTCTCATATGAGGGCAAAGCCCAGATTTCCACAATAATTGTAAAGGTCACCAACCGAAATTTACAAATATCACATAACAAAATTCTTATATTTTCAAATGCTCAAAAGAACCTTTCGTCTTAGCATACTCCTCGAAAGGGTTCGCATATGTCCAAAAACTGCATAAACAATGTTGAAAAATGAATTCTTAACATACTACACTGTCGTAGCCGAATACAACTGAGAAAATGCAAATTTTCAGTTCTAAAATGGCTTTGAATCAATCAACACTTCAAACATTAATATTATCAATTATGAACACATAATTAACACCAAATTCATCTCCACAAATTCACACCTCAATCACACATCGAATATTCATAACATCAATTATGAACACATAAGTACATCAAAACTTCATCAACCCAACTTCACATCTCTAAGCAATTATGACAAAACACAACAACAACCGAATATGTCTATACAATCATCATAGTATAACAAACCTAAATCGTGTGCCAAGCACTTTAATACAATACGTATATGCAAAAATGCATGATTCCAGAATTCCAAACCAAAACCCTCCTCGAAGGGGCATAAATCATAATTGTACCGCCTATCACAGACCAATGCTAATTACCGAGGTGCAATCTCTCACGGATCATTGATGACTCTTCATCATATGCATAATTTTTATTGATTTTAGTCTTATTTATCTTTAATCATTAGTTAATTTAATGAGTTATTTAATATATTTTGTTGATTTTAGTTATTTGATTTAATGAAATGTTTTTGTTCTTATTTGCTTAATTAAGTAGAGATTTTTCGTAGTTTTGCGTTGTTACTTTGTTTTAGTGCAGTGCTGAATTTTGGTGAGAAATCAACATGACCTATATGGAGTATTTCAGCCATATATGGAGTTCTAGATGTCCAATTGGTGTCAATCCAAGTGCTAATGAAAGCTAAGATCCATATCTACAACTTTGATGAAGACACCGGGACCAAATTCAGACTCTAAAGATGAGAAAAATGCAAAATACGTCAGACAGCAGATGTTGTGCGCCTGGAGCGCGCCCAGCGCGCCTGGAGCGCATTTCTCATGTTTCAGCTCTGCCAACGCGCGCCTGGAGCGCGTGACGCGCATCAACAATCATAAAAACGCAATTTTTTACTTTTTTTTGGATCTTTTTGACTCTTGGGAACTTGGGAGACTTGTGCCCTAGCATAGAAACTCAAAGACAGCCGTTTCTAACGCCATTGAAGCAGTTTTATCAAGAATCATCCATGAATCATTCTTGTAATTCTTCTTTAATCCTTATCTTTTGTATCTCTGCCATGAGTAACTAAACCCTATTTGTTAGGGATGAGTGTAACCAGATGAAACCCTTATTTTTCTGATTTAATTTCTAGTTATATGAATGAGTTTATTGAATTGTTTTTCTCATCTCTGTGCTTAATGCTTTTTATTGCTTGATCAACACTAAAATGTTCTACGGTTTGTATTTTGAAACGGAAGTGGACTTTACGAATGCTTGAGATGAGAAATTCATGAATTTGTAGTCTAGGGATAGATGCAGGTCATGAAACCAATTAAATTAGTTGCAAAGCAATAATTTACAAGAGAATTTCTATACGGTAATGCTTAATTCTAATCTTAAATCTACTAAGGAATTAGGGGTTACTTTGGAATTAAAGGTTCTGTCACTAAGACATTAGGGCAAGAATAATAAAGATAATTCGGTAATAATTCAATAAAGGAATTCAGTAACTAGGATCAAATTAGACACCAAGGTTGGATTCGAAGTGAAACTCATCCCTGACATTTTTCTCATTATAAAAGATCAATTTTATTATTGTTGTTAATTTCAAACATTATTTCAATCAACTTGGGAACCTTTTTGTTCAATTTTAGTAATCCAATATAATTCAATAGTAAAACCCAATCCTTGAGTTCGACACTCGGTACTACCGTTTTATTATTACTTGCAACGATTCAGTACACTTGCTGAAACGCTATCAATCATCACGATTTACTAGCGTGCAGTCGCTCACAGACCAGCACGACATACAAGAGTGCAGTCGCTCACAGACCAACACGATTTTCTAGAGTGCAATCGCTCACAGATCAGCATATTCTAGAGTGCAATCTCTCATAGATCAACACGATATACAAGAGTACAGTCACTCACAGACTAGCACAATTTCCTAGAGTGCAATCGCTCACATATCAACACATTCTAGAGTGCAATCTCTCACAGATCAAAACAACATACAAGAGTGCAATCGCTCATAGACCAACATGATTTTCTAGAGTGCAATCACTTACAGATCAGCATATTCTAGAGTGCAATCTCTCACAGATAAGCACGACGCGAAAATCCTTGCAAGGATAAGATCAACAAACAATTCACATGACATTATCCCGTGGCCCATCACGGTCACCACTACCACCATGACCCCATCGTGGTCACCATGTACTATGAAATGCGTAAGCATACTCTGACTCTTTTCACCACAATTATTAAGTAAAAGCAACTTTAAAAGATTCTCTATTTCTAATACTCATTTAACACTAATAATTTTTCATATACAACGCAGAGCATACTCGAACATATTTATTCACACCAATTTCAATTTCCAAAAACGCATATAAATCACATTTCCAAATTCAATCCAGACAAATTGAATTAAATTCATTTTCCACCAATCCACACATAAATTGAATTAAATTCTCTTTCCACCAATCCACACATAAATTTTTCTCAAAAATTCATAATATTAATTATGAACACATCAATTTCACCAAACATGAGTCACTATAATTTTCAAACATTAATCACCCATATTCAATCTCCAAAATTTTCAACCATAAATCACCACAACAACATTAATATATCAAAGTTCTCCCCACTGCTAACTCGGTGCCAAAGCTCTCGATTCCTTTTCGAGACTCAAGGAGCTAACTACATAAACATGAATATTTATAACAATTTGTTCACAATAAAACTAATCCAAACACATCAAAATTCGTAAAATTAAATCTTTCTCACACACCAAATTTTAAAACCAAATAATCTATATTATTTACTTAAAACTAAATAAAACAAATATTGTCCAAATTTCACATACACATACTCGACTATTAAAGCACCGAAATTTTTGAGTTAATAAAATACTCTAAACTTTTTTTTTCTTTTTAAACTCAGTTCAAGAGTAATTAGAAGAGTAACATTTTAAACTCTAACCATTGTTAATTTCAATCTATCTTTTTGCTCAAACTCTTTAACTTAGTTAAAATTTGAAATTTTTCACAACTTTAACAACTCTAAATTTTTCGTAAAATTTCAACTTCCGTTCAAACTCATTTATTTGAAAATAACTCGTTACGTAAGTCAAACCCATCAAATTTAATTACCGCCAATTCACACCAACAACAATCAATTCAATTTCACAACACACATATAACACCTCAATTAAATTTCAACAATTCAAACATAACTCACCCAATTTGAAAACTCAACAATTTTACACATAACCCACCAAATTTCATCAGTTCATTTTCCACAAAATCCGCAGGTAAATCACATCTCAAATTTAAATACCACTAAATCACATATAATCGCATTAAATTCATTTTCTACAAATTTACACATCAAATACATCAAATTTCTTTTCCACAAAATCACAAATAATGTCTTAAATGCAAACTAAAAGTTTTCAAGTAATAATAAAACGGTAGTACCGAGTGTCGAACTCAAGGATTACGTTTTACTATTGAATTATATTTAATTACTAAAATTGAACAAAAGGTCCCAAGTAGATTGAAATAATATTTGAAATTAACAACAATAATAAAATTGATCTTTTATAATGAGAAAAATGTCAGGGATGAGTTTCACTTCGAATCCAACCTTGGTGTCTAATTTGATCTTAGTTACTGAATTCCTTTATTGAATTATTACCGAATTCTCTTTATTATTCTTGTCCTAATGTCTTAGTGACAAAACCTTTAATTCCAAAGTAACCCCTAATTCCTTAGTAAATTTAAGATTAGAATTAAGCATGACCGTATAGAAATTCTCTTGTAAACTATTGCTTTGCAACTAATTTAATTGGTTTCATGACTTGCATCTATCACTAGACTACAAATTCATGAATTTCTCATCTCAAACGTTCGTAAAGTCCACTTCCATTTCAAAATACAAATGTAGAACATTTTAATGTTGATCAAGCAATAAAAAACATTACGCACAGAGATAAGAAAAATAATTCAATAAACTCATTCATTTAACTAGAAATCAAATCAGAAAAATAAGGGTTTCATCTAGTTACACTCATCCCTAACAAATAGGGTTTAGTTACTCATGACAGAGATACAAAAGATAGGGATTAGAGAAGAGTTACAAGAAGGATTCATGAATGATTCTTGATAAAACTGCTCCAATGGCGTTAGAAACGGTCGTCTTTGAGTTTCAAAGTTAGGGCACAAGTCTCCCCACTTCCCAAGAGTCAAAAAGATCCCTAAATAGTAAAATATTGCGTTTTTATGAATGCTGATGCGCGTCGTGCGCCCCAGGCACAGGCGTTGCGCTCCGGGCGCGTATTGACAGTGCTGAATGGCTAGAAATGCGCCTCAGGAGCAGCTGGCGGGCTTGAGGCGCACAACATCTACTGTCTTACGTATTGTGCATTTTTTTGCATCTTTCGAGTCTGAATTTGGCTCCGGTGTCTTCATGAAAGTTGTAGATATGGATCTTAACTTTCATTAGCACTTGGTTTGACTCCAATTGGCTGAAATACTCTACATAAGTCATGTTGATTTCTCACCAAAATTCAGCACTGCACTAAAACAAAGTAACAACGCAAAACTACGAAAAATCTCTACTTAATTAAGCAAATAAGAACAAAAAAATTTCATTAAATCAAATAACTAAAACCAACAAAATATATCAAATAACTCATTAAATTAACTAATGATTAAAGATAAATAAAACTAAAATCAATAAAAATTATGCATATGATGAAGAGTCATCACCAGCCTTACTAGTTCCCAGTAAACTTTTTTCATTTCATACTCAATTCTTCCCTTTATAATAATAATGTCTGAGTTATAGGTGGGATAATTCCTTTCATGAATCTTTAATTGTCATAAGCTACATCTCTATGTGCTGCTCCAACAAGTTTTCTCGACACATTTTCCAAAATTTGGTTCACTTGTTGGATTCTTGTTCCTTCTCAACCTTCACTGAGATACAAAATGAAAGAATCCTAACAATCGAACGTTATAAAGAATTATTTCTCAAATGTTCCCCACAAGCATTTCGCTAGAAATAATTATCTATAACTTCATCCTCATAAATTTGCAGTAAAATATCTCAAAGACCCACATACCTTTCATTGTTCATCTAGTCATTGAAACACTTATTTTAAATCTCAACGCTTGATTTCCCAAGACTAGCATCTAAACCATAAATCATTTGTTACATTTTTTCTTTTTCAATTGCTATCATTAAATAAAATACTAAAATCTAATCCTTGAAATCTCTAAATTATCATCACACCGTCTAATTCCATCCATTTCATCTGAAGATACAATATGAGGTCGTATTCATCATTAACTATAATTGTATTAGTAATCTCACTAATTAAAACTCTTCTATTCATAACACAATATTTTTAGTAAATCTTCAAACACTCTCATCCATAACCTTGTGGATTTTAAACCATTGACTTAAAGATCAACCGTCGTAGGGTCCCAAATCAAATCTTGATCAATCCCTCTATCCTATCAAAATATACGCATTCTCCAAATATTTACCATCCTTTAATAAGCTTACTTTGCTACAATCTCTAAATATTCTCGTACTCTATACTTCAAATTCCACTTAATAGTGACATATGGTTCAATACATCAAGGCTTAACCCATTATGTTTATCCAGACATCACCCAAAATTCACACTTACGCGTTTATAGTTTCATCTAAAATCACTATCCATACTTACCATCTCCTAAACCACACAGATATTTGTCACTTATCAGAGAAATATATATTCTCCCTCTTATAATCGTCATGAGATTCATACATAACAATCTAAGTTGTGAATCCAATTTAACTCGAATGCTCGACCTTACCTCTCAAGGTATTGACTATTCCTCAAAGTGTACTTTATCTAACCAAGGTGGTATATACCTCCTGGCGTGCAGTGCCCCTTAAATTCAATACAAGCCTCTTCCTAGACACCTAAGCACCAAATGATATTCCTAAAGGAAGCCTCATCTTCTCAACAATTCAATGATGTTCACATCTCTTTGACAGTTATCATACTTCATTCAGTTTCATCCTGAAATCTACCAGGAAAAATCTAATACTTTTCTTAACAAAAGTCCTCCACTTAGATCTTTACTTGAAATCCCTTATTAGTCTAATGGTAATCCATCCATACTCATCATCTTCGAGTTAACCCCAACACATAGCTTCTCTGTCCTTGGAACCACTTCATAAATTCCATGCTGTCATGATTCGCTTCAACTCCGCCTGACAATCCGTCATCTCGAAGATCTTTTCCACTTCTTGAATCCACTGATCAATTTTTTCTAAGTTCTCATCACCCTTGAACTTTGGAGGATGGTAACGACGAAAATCTTCTAATCCCCTTGATGCGACAACACATATCTCTCTTTCCCTCTTCTCCAGATCATGCAGAGTCCTTGCAGCAACAGAAGCAACCATGTTGTTCATAGCTTCAGTCATTTGATCATCCTTGTTAACGTTGACTCTTTCAGCGTAATCCCTTCTTGGATGTATCGTTTCCTCAAAACCAACATCAAGAAGAAATCTCAACACCCCTTATAATAATTCCAAAATAACTTTCGACTACATTAATACATAATAACTACCCCTGATTTGACAACTCAGACCAATTACCGCGACGCATGATCATATAACGACTCTCAACCTACAAGTTGACTTACAATCTATAACCAAAACTCCATAGTCCCAAAGAAATCCAAACCAATGCTCTGATACCACAATGTAACACCCCAGCTTTTAACAACACGAGTGTATTTTTTTTTAAACAAAGAAATAAAACAAAGAAAATACTTTTGGATGAAATCCTTAAGTCGTAACATAACGACAAAAGCCAACAATATTTACAAGCACCAGAAATAGTTTTTGAAATGCAAACCCAAAGTATTTACACGACAAAATACATTGGGCTATGACACCTATCAGACATAGCTCATACCTTTGGAGTATTCTCGGTAGACACCTGTACAAAAGCACTGCCCCAAGAATTTTAACTTCCCCACGTCGAATCAAAATATTGGTACAAGAACCCATCAAAATAAAAGTCAAGCTGACAATATGAGGTATAGGTACAATCTTTCAAATTGAAATAAATACATCTACAAAAGAAAGATAACTAAACCCTATACAACCCTCTAATCTGATCATGCTACAAAAAGCTATACAACCCGGGTGATCACCATGCTCCCCGCAAGATCCTTATGACATAGCTCCGGTCAAGTATGACTAACTACTTTCCCATCTCTAAGGTACTAACCGGTTGGATGATCCTGGTTCTCATATGAGGGCAAAGCCCAGATTTCCACAATAATTGTAAAGGTCACCAACCAAAATTAACAAATATCACATAACAAAATTCTTATATTTTCAAATGCTCAAAAGAACCTTCCGTCTTAGCATACTCATCGAAAGGGTTTTCATATGTCCGAAAAATGCATAAACAATGTTGAAAAATGAAGTTTTAACATACTACACTGTCGTAGCCAAATACAACTGAGAAAATGCAGATTTTCAGTTCTAAAATGGCTCTGAATCAATTAACACTTCATACATTGATATTATCAATTATGAACACATAATTAACACCAGATTAATCCTCACAAATTCACACCTCAATTACACATCGAATATTCATAACATCAATTATGAACACATAAGTACATCTAAACTTAATCAACCCAACTTCACACCTCTAAGCAATCACGACAAATCACAACAACAACCGAATATGTATATACAATCATCATAGTATAACAAACCTAAATCGTGTGCCAAGCACTTTAATGCAATACGTATATGCCAAAATGCATGATTCCAGAATTCCAAACCAAAACCCTCCTTGAAGGAGCGTAAATCATAATTGTACCACCTATCACAGACCAGTACTAATTATCGAGGTGCAATCTCTCACAAATCAGAACGATATACAAGAGTGCAGTCACTCACAAACTAGCACAATTTTCTTGAGTACAATCGCTCACAGATCAACATATTCTAGAGTGCAATCTCTCACAGATCAGCACAACATACAATAGTGCAGTCGCTCACATACCAGCACGATTTTTTAGAGTGCAATCTCTCACAGATTAGCATATTCTTGAGTGCAATCTCTCACAGATCAGCACGACATACGAGAGTGTAGTCGCTCACAGACCACCACGATTTTCTAGAGTGCAATCGTTCACAGATCAACATATTCTAGAGTGCAATCTCTCACAGATCATCACGACGCGACAATCCCTATAAGGATAAGATGAACCAACAATTCACATGGCATCATCCCGTGGCTCATTTTCCACAAAATCCGCAGATAAATCACATCTAAAAAATTCATAATAATAATTATGAACATCTAAATCACATCAAATATGGATGATCACAAATCACACCTCAAATTTAAATTCCACTAAATCACATATAATCGCGTTACATTCATTTTCTACAAATTCACACATCAAATACATCAAATTTGTTTTCCACAAAATCACAAATAACGTCCTAAATGCAAACTAAAAGTTTGGAATGAGCCCTTACCTTAACGGTAGCTTTAACAAGCGATTACGGCACCATGATTAATTCTAGTAAAATTTAAGTTCGTGACGTCCCTTCCAAAGTTGGATCACTAGCACTGTAGCATGGAGATGATCAACTTTTCCTTCTATCACTTCTTGAATGGAAGTTTAAATCTAGAAGAAATATGGAGTTTTGTTTAAAAACACGAACACTTGGTGTTCTGTTTTCTTGAAAGAGGGAAGGAAGGAAGTAAAGCAACCAGGCGAGAATCAGAAAGCTTCTGTTTTGCTTTCTCTTGGTTATATATATATATATATATATATATATATATATATATATATATATATATATATATATATATATATATATATATAATCATCATCATTATAATAATAAATATCTAAACAAATATCTAGATATTTTTATAAAAATCATCATTACGCCTGTCACCTCACATCACATTACAAACCACTTTTTCTGAAAAATATTACTCTCGCCGTAATTCAATGGACAAATGAATTTTTCTGAAAAATGTTGCATCTCATAAATTTTTTTCTTCGATAAAAGATTCACCATAATTAAATAAAATTATTCATCGATAAGTAATTTTAATCGGGTCTCCAAAAAGATATTTTTGGCATTTAACTCATAAAATACCATAAAATTGGCTAAAAAGCCTTATAAATTCAACACAAAATTCCCCAAAATACATAAATTAGAATTTAAAATTAAGGGTCTTACAACCGACTATATAGCTTAAACCATTTCCTGAAAATTTGAAATATGCTTATTTAGAAGGAAGTGACAAGTTACTTGTGATTATTTCAGCCAAACATGAAGATGAACAAGAAGAGAAATTGTTGCAGATTTTGAGAAAACACAGGAAGATATTCATATGGACGTTGGCTGATATTCGTGGTATTAGTCCATCCATGTGTATGCATTGGATACTATTGGAGGATGGGTTAAAATCAGCTAGGCAGCCCCAAAGGCGACTTAACCCATTAATTCTGGATGTTGCAAAAAAGGAAGTGACCAAGCTCTTGTAAGCAAGTATTATATACCCCATCTCTGAGAGTAATGGGTGAGTTCGGTGCAAGTAGTCCCTAAGAAAACTAGACTCACAGTGGTTAAAAATGAAAATAATGAACTTATCACCACACGAGTGCAGAACTACTAGAGGGCATGCCTCGATTACAGGAGACTAAACCAGACAACTAGAAAGGATCATTTTCCTTTACCATTCATTGATCAGATGCTTGAATAGTTGGTTGGTAAGTCACATTATTGTTTTCTTGATGGTTCTTCTGGCTATTTTCATATCCATATTGCACTAGAGGACCAAGAAAATGCCACATTCACTTGCCTTTTGGCACATTTGCCTATAGGAGGATGCTCTTTGGCCTATGCAATTCTCCTAACACTTTCCAATGCTGCATGATTAGTATTTTTGCTGATTTGATAGAAAATTGTATAGAAGTTTTCATGGATGATTTTACTGTGTATGGTTCCTCATTTGATGCATGCTTGAACAATTTAGATAGAATTTTGCATAGATGTATTGAAACTAACCTTGTGCTAAATTATGAAAAATGTCATTTTATGGTTGAACAAGGCATACTTTTGGGACATGTGATCTTTAAGAATGGGATGGAAGTGGATCCTGCCAAGATTGATGTGATTTATAACTTGCCTTACCCATCTTGCATCCGCGAGATTCGTTCTTTTCTTGGCCATGCAGGTTTTTACATGCACTTTATCAAAGATTTCAACAAGATATCTCTTATGCTGTTAAATTTTCCGCCAAAGATGTCAACTTCACCTTTTATGACAAATGCAAGAAGGCATTTGATTGCTTAAAGGCATCACTAACCTTTATTCCCATAATTTGGCCACCCAATTGGACCATCCCTTTTGAAATTACATGTGATGCATCTAACTATGTAGTGGGAGCAGTCCTTGCACAAAGGGTTGGTAGGGATGTCCATGTTATTTATTATGCTTTTAGGACTTTAGATTATGCACATGCTAATTATATTACCACTAAAAAGGAAGTTTAGCTATTTTTTTGTACTTGATAAGTTTAGATCATAGTTGCTAGGTTCGAAGGTAGTTTTTTTAATTGACCATGTAACTTTGAAGTTCTTGTTGAAGAAACTAGAAGCAAAATCGAGATTGATATGGTGGATGTTGTTACTCCAAGAATTTGATTTAGAGATAAAAAGATAAGAATGGAGTTGAAAATTTGGTGGCAGATCATTTGAGTAGAATAGAAATGGATGAGGACCCTATATCCATTCAAGATGACTTCACTGATGAGCAACTGCTATAGTTGCATGAGGTAACTCCTTGGTTTGTTGATTTAGTTAATTATCTAGTTGTTGGAGTCCTTCCTGTAATTGCATCCATAACACTAATACACAAACTTACAAATTTAAAAGTGATGCTAAATACTATGTGTGGGATGATCCATATATGTGGAAATTCTATAGTGACCAGGTGATTAGGCGATATGTTTCGCACCATGAGACTCATTCCATTATTCATTTTTGTTATGCCTCTCAAGTTGGGGGACATTTTGGTCGTCAACGGATAACAAGAAAAGTCTTAGACTCGAGTTTCTTTTGGCCCACTTTGTTTTAAGATGCTTTTGAGACTTACAAAACTTGTGAATAGTGTCAAATAGCAGGAACATCAATCATTCATAGGAGTGAGATGCCTCAACAACCTATGCTTTTTATGTGAAGTATTTGATGTGTGGGGCATTGACTCTATGGGTTTTTGTCTTGTATCTTTTGGTTTTGTCTATATTTTGCTAGTGGTTGATTATGTTTCGAAGTGGGTGGAAGCAATACCCACTGGACTAACGATTCTAAAGTTGTTGCAGATTTTATTAGATCAAATATCTTTTGTAGGTTTGGAATACCTCGAGCCACCATAAGTGATCAAGGCACTCATTTTTGCAACCGCACCATGGACGCTTTTCTTCAGAAGAATGGGCTTGTGCAAAGAGTTTATGCACCTTATCATTCCCAGAGTCATGGGTAAGCTGAAATCTCAAACAGGGAAATCAAACAGATCTTAGAAAAGATGGTGCAACCAAACAGGAAAGACTGGAGCCACCGACTTGAAGAAGCACTTTGGGCTCATAGAACAACCTATAAAAAACCAATAGTGATATCCCCTTATTGACTTATGTTTGCTAAGGCATGCCACCTCCCAGTGGAAATAGAGCATCGTGCTTATTGGACGTTCAAGAGTTGTAACCTTGAGATGGAGAAAACAAGTTTGGATAGAAAACTCCAATTGCAACAACTTGAAGATCTTAGACTTGAAGCTTCTGAGAACTCTCGGATCTATAAAGGGAAATCAAAGTACTTTCATGATAAGATGATTTCTAGGAAGGAATTTTCCATTGGCCAAAAAGTTTTATTGTTCAACTCCCGTCTGAAAATTATGGATGGGAGACTTCTATCCAAGTGGATTGACCCTTTTGTTGTTACTAATATATTTCCTCATGGTGCAGTGGAAATAAAAAGTGAAAACACCGAGAAAATATTCAAAGTAAATGGACAACAGCTCAAGCTATTCCATGAGAGTTTTGTGCTTGAAGATGCTACCGTAGAAGAATTTTCATTGAAAAAGCCCACCTACACTAATGTTTGAACATATAGCTCCCTTTTCTTACTCTTATTTTATACTTTGTTACTTTCATTGAGGACAATGTGTAATTTAAGTGTGGGGATATTATTTAGGATTTTATTTAAAGGACATTGCACTGCATGCTTTTTCATTAGATTTTGTGGTTGTGAATGTTATGAGTTTATTTGGACTGGCATGATTGGATAGTATCTTTGCATTCTTGGTAAAATAAATTGGATTAAAATGTTAAATTGTGTATCATTTCTCATAGGTCATTAACATTTATGAGATTTGAGTCTTATCATGAATGGAATACATTTTTCCATCTTTTATTTTCTTGTGTCTTATCTCACTCATGATTGCTAGTTACGCTAGAATTTGACTTGACTCTTGTCCGCATGCATGTATTGAAATGATCTAGGCATTTGTTTCTTGTTAAGCTACTAGCTAAATAAGATTACTCTACAATTATCCATTTGTTTAAGCCCCTTTGAGCCTAATTATCCCATTCTTTGTTATATAGCTCAATACAAGCCTAAAAGTGAAAAACAATGAATTAACCAAACCTTGTGAGATAAAGGAGTCTTTCCTTAAATAAGTGTGGGGTGCTAAATTTGAGGGTTATAAAATAAATAAATAAATAAATAAAATAAAAAATAAAAAGAAAAGAAAAAGAAAAATAAAAAGAAAAAAAAAAGAAAAAGAAAAAGAAAAAGAATAAGAAAGAAAAAGAAAGAAAGAGAGTGTGAGAATAAAAGTCAATGATATTTTGTTGAGTTACTTTTTAATGTTGTTTTTCTCTCTTAATCATTACTCCTTTATCCTCTTCGGTTTTCAGCCCTGGTCTCCTTAGGATTATCTCACTCTTACCTTGGTCACGTTACAAACTGAATAAAGACCTTTTGATCATGATGTGCATGTGTTCAAATATAGATGTTAGAGGCTTGTCAAACCTATGGTAGTGCTAGCTTTCATAATGTGTTTTGAGTGTAAATTTTAGCCCAAACACTTTGAGTGGTTGAGAGAATTTTATATCTTGGGAGGACTCTATCACTTATAATGCATTCTTTAGTTAACTTGTCCTCTTATTTGTCTTGGTTGTGATAAAAAAAAAAAAAAAAAAAAAAAAAAAAAAAACTATTCATGATTGTCTTAAGCTAGAAATATTTTTTTTCTCTCACCACTTTGCATTCATGAGAATATTTGGAATCATATGTATTGCTTTGCTCGAAGTGCAAGAGCTTAAGTGTGGGGGAATTTGATCATAGCTTTTGGGCATATATTTCTAGCTTTTTAGTTTGGTATTTTAAAAGCTCTTTATATCTTAGAATTGTCTTTTTAGTTTGTTTCTAAACTTTGGGTCGAAATTGAATTATAATTTTATTATTTGCAATTTAACCCTTGCTCGCTCTGTACACCATATCATGAGCTTTGGATATAAGATTGGCACCTACAAGCAGGCGTTGGAAAGCTAAAAACCAAAGCTACAACTTTTTTGTTGGAATAAAAGCCCAATGCCGAACTTTATTGGGCCTAAATTGCAGATTTTGTAATATGGATTTTTGTAATAATTTTAAATGGCAGACCACTTGTTTTTGAAGCCCAAAATCGAGTACTATATATTGGGAGTTTTCTTTCCCTTCTAGGACATGAAATTTTAGGATTCATATTGATAAAAGAAATAAACACTTTTTATTTTAATTTGATGGAAGGCTAATTTTATAAGATTAATCCATAAGTTCAGAGTTTCATAAACACTTTGAGATTCAGGTTACACTGTCAATTTCGCTTCATGATTCTATTTATGTTTATTTGATTATATTGATATTTTGATTGCTTAAATTAAATTTAAATAGGATCGGTTAAATTCATTTGACATTGTTTGGTTTCGGTTTCTAATTTAATTAAATTATCATTTTGCGACGTTTGATCATTAATTGTAATATTTCGATGATAGTGATGCTTAATCCAGTCAAAGAAACCAATCACATAGGATTGATTATGCTTGTTTGATCAATTCTATAGTCAAATAAGAATAGAACCACAAATTATAAATTAAGCTCATTGATAGAATATGTGATAGGTATGAAACTCAAATCAGTGGATTAATCATTTTTCTCATATGTTAAAACAAAAATCTAAAAAAAAAACCCTTTCTAATTTCAACTTTCAATTTGGTTAATATTATTATATCAAAAGTTCTTGAGAAATAACTCGAGTTATACCTCTATTTACATTTTGTTAATTGTATTTGACCTATTTGCGACAGCAGATCAACTGACCCCAAGTCCTTCATCTCGAATTCTTTCTTCAGCTGGCTCTTCAATTTTTCTATTTCTTTCATACTTTTGGATGCTATTAGCATGTCATCCATATATAGCATCAAGTAAATGTATGTTGTTGATGATACTTGTTTGCAATACATACAACTATCAAAATTACTTTTTGCATAACTTTGACCGAGCATGAATAAATCAAACCTCAAATACCATTGTCATGGTGATTTCTTTAGCCCATATAGTGTTCTCTTTAGCAGGCAAAGTCAATCCTCTTTTCCTTTAGTCCTAAAGCCACATGGTTGTTGCATTAAAATTGTTTCATTCAAATCACCATGGAGAAAGCCTGTTCTGATATCCATCTATTCTAACTCCATGTTAAAGTGTGCTACCAATGCTAGTATTATTCTTGTAGCTACATGTTTGACAACAGGAGATAAGATCTCATTGTAGTCCACCCCTTCCTTTTGAGTAAATCACTTTGCTACTAGCCTTACTTTAAACCTAGATGGTTCTACTCCTGCAATTTCCTTCTTCCTCTTGAAGATCCATTTGTTGCCTGGAACTCTGGAGTTGGTAGGCTTAGGTATGAGTTCCCAAATGTTGTTCTTCTCCAGTGATTTTAGCTCCTCAGTCATAGCTAACAGCCATTTGTCTTTGTCTTGAGATCTAACAGCTTCATTGTAGTTCCTGAATCTTCTTGTATGATTTCTTCAACAACATGTAATGCATATTTGATCATATCTACATAACCATATCTTTGATGAGGTTTTAATGTCCTTCTTTCTCTATCTCTGATGAGATTGTAGTCATCTAATTCATGTTCTTCTGGACTATCATGGTCTGGAAACATAGCATGCCCAGCTGTATCAGTATCGTCTTGTTTAGCTTGTTGTTGATCTAAAACCAAGAACGTTCTTGGTTTATATTGATCTTTCTCCTTTTCTGTAGCTTGTTTTGTACAAATTAAAGAATTAAAAATAATTAGAATTTTAAAATATTCTAATTTATAGAGTATTATGATTATATTATTATTATTATTATTATTATTATTATTATTATTATTATTATTATTATTATTATTATTATTATTATTATTATTATTATTATTGTTATTATTATTATTACTACTATATCAACTATTAATTTGCATAAAATAAGGTAACAATAGTAAGTTGTTTTTTGTTTGAGCCTGTAATAATAGGAAGTTTGTTTTGTTATATTTTCTTGAATGATAATTGTTATTATATATTCAAACGAAATATTAAGTCATAAATATGATTTTTCGAATATGATTGTTAAAATTATGAATAATTTTGATTGTGTGTGCTGGAGATGGGTCTTGTACCCCACCTATTGATGAGTTTTAAACTTCACAAAGAGATGAGGTTTTAAACTCCACATGGATGAGTTTTAAACTTCACAAAGAGATGAGGTTTAAACTCCACCTGGATGAGTATTAAACTTCACAAAGAGATGAGGTTTAAACTCCACCTAGATGAGTATTAAACTTCACAAAGAGATGAGGTTTAAACTCCACATGGATGAGTCTTGGACCCCACATATTGATGAGTTTTAAACTTCACAAAGAGATGAGGTTTTAAACTCCACATGGATGAGTATTAAACTTCACAAAGAGATGAGGTTTAAAACTCATCAATATGTGGGGTCCAAGACCCATCCATGTGGAGTTTAAACCTCATCTCTTTGTGAAGTTTAATACTCATCTAGGTGGAGTTTAAACCTCATCTCTTTGTGAAGTTTAATACTCATCCAGGTGGAGTTTAAACTTTATCTCTTTGTGAAGTTTAAAACTCATCCATGTGGAGTTTAAAACCTCATCTCTTTGTGAAGTTTAAAACTCATCAATAGGTGGGGTACAAGACCCATCTCCAGCACACACAATCAAAATTATTCATAATTTTAACAATCATATTCGAAAAATCATATTTATGACTTAATATTTCATTTGAATATATAATAACAATTATCATTCAAGAAAATATAATAAAACAATCTTTTTAAAGAATATATATATATCAAACACATGCAATCCAAATAATTCATATTTCAACAATTATATTTGAAAAATCATATTTATAATCTACTATTTCATTTGAATATATAATAACAATGATAATTCAAGAAAATATAATAAAACAATCTTTTTAAAGGATATATATATCTCAAACACATGCAATCCAAATAGTTCATATTTCAACAAATATATTTGAAAAAGCATATTTATAATCTACTATTTCATTTGAATATATAATAATAATGATCATTCAAGAAAATATAATAAAACAATCTTTTTAAAGGATATATATCTCTCAAACACATGCAATCCAAATAATTCATATTTCAACAACTGTATTTGTAAAACCATATTTATAATATACTATTTCATTTGAATATATAATAACAATGATCATTAAAGAAAATATAATAAGACAATCTTTTTAAAGAGTATATATTCAAACAATCATAAAAACGGTAATCCGACAAGCAATAGTAAACGAATCAATTCATAATCTATTATTACAATTTACAAAATCTGAATTTTAATAGAATTAGGTTTTCGACAAAATAAATTTTTATAAGAAATACCATCCATAATATCTAACTCTTTTTCCATTTTAAATTTCCAAAATAAATGTACCATGAAAGTTTAAAGGGTGTGATTACTCACCTCTTGAAGCGTTCTTTTATAAAAAGTTTTGTATGTGTTAGTCATTACTAACTGCTTCTACTGCAAACACAATCATATTTTCGCTTCTCTTTATGGTGGCATATATAGTTCTTTCTATTGAGTTTTTTTATTTTTATTTTCTTCTTTGTATCTATTTATAATTAAATATTTGTAAGATAGTTTGACTAGGTATCCCATATTTGCCCCACTAAACTCTTGGTTGTTACAAATAAAACAAATACATATTGAATTCATATAGGATTATTTATTTGGTTTTGTGTGACTCCTTTATAATAGATAATTAGGTAGTAAAAGTTTGTGATAACAACTTGTTTGTTAATATCTATTTCACATAAACCGTTAACAAACAAAACAAACTTCCTATTATTACAGGCTCAAACAAACAACAACTTACTATTGTTACCTTATTTTATGCAAATTAATAGTTGATATAGTAGTAATAATAATAATAACAATAATAATAATAATAATAATAATAATAATAATAATAATAATAATAATAATAATAATAATAATAATAATAATAATAATAATAATATAATCATAATACTCTATAAATTAGAATATTTTAAAATTCTAATTATTTTTAATTCTTTAATTTGGGATGTTACATGTTTCACCTCAAGATCAAACCTCTCAGCTTCAGTTTCATGTGAACTTTCATTAGCAGTCTTGGTTAAGAATTTATATATGTCAGCCTCATGAAATTTAACATCTCTACTGGTCATACATTTCCTACTATCAGCACACCATATCCTATAACCTTTTACACCACATGGATATCCAACAATTGACCATTTCTTGGCTCGGGAATTAGCTCCCATTCATTTACATGATAGTATGTAGCACATCCAAATACTTTTAGGTGACTATAATTAGCAGCATGTCTAGTCCTTATTTCTTGAGGAGTTTTGAGTTCAATTGCAGTTTAAAGACTCGAGTTTATCTAATAGCAAGCTGTATGAACAGCTTCCCCCCAAAATTGTGCAGACATGCTTGCATTTGACATGATGTATCTCATTCTTTCAAACCGAAATATGTTCATGCTTTCAACTAAGCCATTTTGTTGAGGTGTGTGTCTTATAGTCCGATGCCTGTTCACACCATGAGTTTGGCAAAAACTAGTGAACTCATCACTGCAAAGTTCAAGCCCATTATATGTCCTTAAGGTCTTAATTCTCTTATCAGTTATGTTTTCAACCATAGATTTCGAATCATTAAAGGTTATGAATGCTTAATCATTAATGAAATACTTGTTACCTCCATGTGAAGCAATATTGGCAGGGCCCTATAGATCACTGTGAACATATTCTAGAATTAATTTTGAGCAATGCTTCTCTGTAGAGAACTTGAATCTATGCATCTTTCCATTCACACAATGCTTACAAAATTCAAGATCACCAACCTTGTCACCACCTAGCATGGCTTGTCTATCCATAACTTGCATTCCTTTTAGACTTACATGTCCCAACCTTTGATTCTGTAAGCTGGTTTTGCTTAATGATTGGCCTACCACAACTATCAGTCCTATTACTGCTTGACCGTTGAGAAGATAGATACCATGATCCCTTCTCCCTTTCATGATTACTAATGACCTCTTTATCACTTTTAGAGTACATTTCTCTATTTTTTATGAACAACCAACTTCTTCCAGCATTCCTATAGAAATTATGTTCCTCTTCAGCTCTGGAACATGTCTGACTTTTGACAAAATCTTCATAGTTCCATTTTCCAACTTTAACTTGATTGAGCCAATACCAACTGCCTTGCAAGTTGATTTGTTCCCCATAATCACCTTGCCTCCATTAGTTTCTTTCTAGTTAAGAAACCAATCTTTATTTGAGGTCATGTGAAATGAACACCCAGATCAAACACCCAATCATCATCCATGATTTTAGTTGAATTTTCCATAAGAACTTCTATGCTTTCATACCCTTCAGAGGCTATATATGCATTTACATAATCATCATCACTATTTGATCTTTTCTTTCCTTTCCAGTTTGGGCATTGTTTTGTGAAATGCCCCTTTCATGCATATGAAACACTTCATTTTAGACTTGTCATTTTCTTTGTTCTTGAACTTACTCTTCTATTTTTCATTCTTCTTCCCTTTCTTGGTCATGAAAAATAATCCCTCGCTACTGCTTTCTTATGTCCCATATGACTTCCTCTTTAACTCTTTTAAGATTAGTGCAGCTTGGACTTCCTCTTTAAAGGAGTGTATCACACAGATTTTCAAGAGAGCTTTGTAATGAATTCATCTTAAGACGCTATAACCCAAAATCATTATTCTCATTGAATTTTTCAAATACATACTTTGTTGATGCCATCTTTTCATTGAACCTATTAGCTAGTGCTCTTGATACCAATTGTTGTTAAAACGAAGATCAATCAGTCACTAAACCAAGAACGTTCTTGGTTTACGTAAAAGAAAGATTGATCAAATTGTAAAACAAAGAACGTTATTTGTTTTCTGTCAAACTGAATTAAAGCTTACAATTTTAAATTTTGAACACTCACAATTGTTAATCTAGTTCAGAGATAAACTCCAACATCTGGGGGATTGGATCCAACTTAGAATTATCACTTATTATGAATCTACTGATTATAATGTTTTGCACTTTGCTGTCAATTTACTGCACTATGCAAGACTACATATTTCTTTTATCTCCTCTCTATCAGAATAGTTTATTTTGGCTTATATACAAGTTGTTAACACTTTCGGAGCAACAAACAAAAGTAATTACAACTAACTAACTGAAAACTAACTACCCAAAACTAACTGAAAACTAACTACCCATAATAGAAAATACAATTGCTAATGTATTTTATACCAATGTCTATAATATATACATACTCTAATACGATAATAATATATACATACTATAATACGATAATAATATATACATTCAAAGAATTTAAAGTGATTGATCTCAAGTATTCAATGAACTTTAATTAAAGATGAATTATTAAGAAGAATCTAAGTTTGAATCTTAATTGTAATAATAATGATATTATAACATTTAATCACAGGAACAAAAATATAAATGTAATTCCATATTAAACATTCATAAATATGTGTTATGAAATTGAATTTTATTGATTATAAAATATTTTTTATAGTATTGACTTTAAAATCATAAGCTCCATAAAATATGATAAAACCTATAGTAAAACATAAAACAGATGAAGAAAAATTATTAATGATTTAGGTCAAATGTTTAATTTTAAAACATTCAAAGATAAAATTGTTATTAGTAATGTTTTTATCATCTTAAAATAAATGATAAATTCTACCATAATTAACTCACACAACAGTGAAGTCACGAGTTCGAATATGAGACAAGATATTTAACCTAACAACATCGAATTTTATTAGTTAAACTTACAATATTGACATTTGCCAGTTGGACTAAGGTTTTAAGACAAATTGTTATTAATATTTATATCCATTAACTTCAATTTATTTTTTCACTTTATCAAACAAGTAAAAAAGAATAAAATATAATATTTTCTTGTATCTATTTCTATTGATCCAAACAACATACAATTTATATTTCTTTTTAATTTTTTCATATATTTCTTTTCTATTTAATTAAAAGGTACAATTTATGTACCTTTACCATTTATCCGTGATTCGGCCACAATGAAAGGGACAATAGGAAACAAGAAAAAACCAAAAAGTAATAAATTTAAAAATAATATAAAACATAGAAAAAAAAACAAATTAGGAATCATCGTAACCAAAAGTGAAAAATGAGAATTTAGCCAAAAAAATATAATGCTATACCTTTTAAATAGATATCCAATATTGAGAGAAAGAGTCATAAATTGTGTTAAAAGCTAAATAGTGATTGGATTCAATCCAACTCCAAAGAGCTGAGTATTGTGTAGTAGCAATCACCACTAACAACTTTGTGTTTTTTGTTCTAACTTCGATAAGCAAAAGTGTTGGTACTTTTCAAGTGTGAGCACAAAGGAGAATTTTGAAAAGGTTGAGTTGAGATCTGAGATGTTTGTTTGTGGAAGGTAGGGTTTATTAAAATGGGGAATGTGGGGAATATTTTGGGTTTGTTTTGTACTTTTGATGGCAATTCAAGCAATGGGAAATCCGCATCAAATTTCAGGTACTTCTCTTTCAGCAATGCCATTGTTACTTTATCTTTTTTTTTTTTTAGTTCTCATATTTTATACTATTAGTTTGGAAAATGTTATGATAAAAAATAACAACAAAAAAGTATGTGTTATTTTTTTAATAATTGGTTTGACTAAATCATACACTTCCATAATGTATGATTAGTTACAGTTTCACAAATTAATAGTTGGTTTAAACATATAGTGATTCGATGTTATGAAGCATCACATGTTTTCTTAATGAAAAAAAGTGCTCCACATAAGAAATGGATAAGTATGACAAGTGAGCAAGTTTTGTATACTTTATCCATGATATTATGATGATACATAACTATACATTTGATCATACATAACAAAGTATACCTATTTTATTTGATAATAAATAATGCAGTAAATGCAATATTGAATCAGTGATGATCATAAATAATTTCATAGCCACAAGATAAATTTTAAGGAGTCTTCTAGATAAGTGCCAGTGATTTTATTGTTTATCTCATCATTCTCAATATCAGAGCTATTTTTGGAACACAATCATAGAACACTTTTAGTTTTTTAAAATAAAAAATTCATGATGGAAAAATTACTATTTATTAAAGGAACATTAATTAATGACCATAGATGTTTATCCCAAATAAGATTGATACCCCCATTTCGTGAAAGATGCAACAAAAACCAACCTAAAATGAACAATTAGTTGTAGAAGTGAAATTCAAGAAAGTTTAGAAGATCATTATTCGCATAGTACTTCCTCAGAATATGCTATAATTATAGAGTGACCTTGTTCTCCATATATTATCACATTTTGTAATTGTCTTATCCTATGTTATTATATATATGCAAATCATAAGAAAATCATCAAATTCATGGCGAGAAGGTAGGTATCCATCGTATGACTGCCATTTTATGTCCTCTTGTGACACTTACTAGTGAATAAAATACCTGTTTGTTGTAGATTTTTTTAAAATGATATAGTAGTGAATGTTGATTGATTATATCGAATATTGAATTGCGAAATGGAGGTAACGGTTTCGCGGATTTGGGAAGACCAATGTGAAACTTCTTCATGGATTTGGGGATCCAATGACTTCAATTTTTTTTATGTTAGACCATCCAATAGAGGTGTTCAAGCTCTCGGTTATCGCGTTGGAACCTTTATTGCACAAATCGGCGAGGCTAGTAACCCTCCATCAATTTCCTGTTTGAAAAATCTCAATTCTATTACACAAATAATGCCTAATCTAAAATAAATTGAGGCAGTACTTCATGTTTATTCTCCATTTCTATACTTACATCTTGATGAAGAATACTTACCTTCTTCACTTAATTGGTTTTTCTTCAATGGAGCATTACTATACATGAAAGGTCAAGAATCAAATCCTTTTCCAATAGCACAAAATGGAAATAACCTTCCTCAGGATCCTAACATTGATGGTGAATATTGGGTAGACTTGGGCATCATAATTCTATTTGTTATCACAAAAGGAAAATCCTCACAAGAGGAAAAACTAACCAACAAGGACCCAATGCTATATGGGTACCTAAGTTACATCTAAACTCTAACACAGGTTCATCCTCTGATCAACAAAAGAAAGTCTTGGTACTTGAACAGTAGTTGCTCAAGACATATGACAGGGTATAAGCATTGCTTTATCTCCTTGAAGATAAAGGATGGAGGATTAGTCACGTTTGATAACAATGATAAAGCTCAAATAAAAGGTACAAATATTATTGGTAAAAATAATTCTGCTAAAATTGAAAATGTTCAGTATGTGGATGGTTTAAAACATAACTTACTAAGCATTAGTCGATTATATGATAGTGGATTTGAAGTTATTTTTAAGCCTACTCTATGCGAGGTTAAACATTCATCCTCAGGTAGAGTTTTCTTTTCCGGTTTTGAAAAAAGAATTTATATGAACTTTATCTGGATGATTTACCTAATGAATCTTGTTTTGTTTCCATTGATAAAGATAAATGGATTTGGCACAAACGAGCTGGTCACACAAGCTTAAATACTATTTCTAAATTAGCTAAATTAGAATTAGTAAAAGGTCTTCCAAAAATTAATTTTGAGAAAGACAAAGTATGTGAAGCTTGTGTCAAAGGAAAACAAGTTAAAAGTAGCTTTCATTCTTAAAACATTGTTTCAACAAATCATCCTCTTGAACTCATTCACATTGACCTCTTTGGTCCTATCAAAACTCCAAGTCTTAGTGGAAAAATATATGGTTTTGTAATTGTTGATGATTTCTCTCGTTTTACATGGGTTTTATTTTTAAAACATAAAGATGAAGCTTTTGAGGCATTCCACCATTTTTGTGAAAAGATTCAAAATAAAAAAGGTCCAAAAATTGGCTCAGTGAAAAATGACCATGGAGTTGAATTTGAAAATGAATCATTCAAAAACCTTTTTGAAGAAAATGGTATTTCTCACAATTTTTCTTGCCCAAGAACTCCCCAACAAAATGGAGTTGTTGAAAGAAAAAATAGGACTTTACAAGAAATGCTAGGACTATTTTAAATGAAGCCAACATTGAAAAATATTTTTTGGCTGAAGCCATCAACACAACTTGTTATGTTTCAAATCGTGCATCATTTAGAAAATTTTAAAACAAAACTCCATATGAACTATGGAAGGGCCGAAAACCCAATATTTCCTATTTTCATATATTTGGATGTTATTGCTACATTCTAAATAAAAAAGAAAATTTAGGAAAGTTTGATCCAAAATCTGATAAAGGTATTTTTATGGGTTACTCCACAACATCAAAAGGTTATAGAATATATAATCTTAGAACTCAAACTGTGGAGGAATCCATGCATGTTATTTTTGATGAGTTTGATGATTTGTGTTTAGAAAATATTGATAAATATGAAGAAGATGAACATTCATCCTCTCAAGCACCCAGTCCAAATGAAAAGGATGATTCTGATCCAACCTCTCGTCAACCTTCAAGATAATGGAAAATAGCCACGCATCATCCTCCTGATCTGATAATTGGAAATACTGTTGATGTTGTTAGAACAAGAAATTCTCTAAAAGAAAATACTAACAACATGGTCGTGATATCACAAGTTGAACCCAAAACAATTGATCAAGATATTTGTGAAAAATTGTGGGTTGAAGCTATGATGGAGGAGCTTTCACAATTTGAAAGAAACAAAGTATGGAATCTTGTGCCCCATCCTCTGGAAAAATCCATCATTAGAACCAAATGGATATTTATAAACAAACTGAATGATGATGGAGAAATAATTAGAAATAAAGCAAGATTAGTGGCACAAGGTTACAACCAACAAGAAGGAATTGATTATGATGAAACATTTGCACCCATAACAAGACTTGAAGCAATAAGAATAATCTTGGCTTATGCTACTCATAAAGGTATCAAACTATTCCAAATAGATGTCAAAAATGCATTTTTTTAATGAATTATTAAATGAGGAGGTATATGTTCACCAACCTCTTGGGTTTGTGAATGAAAAGAAGCCTAATTATGTGTTCAAACTATCAAAAGCTCTTTATGGATTAAAACAAGCTCATCGAGCTTGGTATGAGAGGTTGAGTTCGTTTTTAAAAGAAAATGGATTTGTTAGAAGACAAATCGATACTACTATTTTCAAGAAAACTTTTAAGGAGGATATGTTGATTGTACAAATATATGTTGATAACATAATATTTGGGTTCACAAATGAAAAGATGTATCGGCTGCACAATATTGCTCACAACTACTATGGATAAAGAATCAACTAGAGGATTACTCTCTAAGGTATGCAAAAATTCTCATCCTCTATGATAATACTAGTGCAATAAATCTTTCAAAAAATTCCATTCGACATTCTAGATCTAAGCACATTGAAATTAAACATCATTTTATAAGAGACCATGTTCAAAAAAGGGATATAGAATTAATTTTCGTTGATACTGAAAATCAATAAGCTGATATTTTTACGAAACCTCTCTAGGAGGATAGGTTCTTAAAATATCTTGGAAAAACTTTCCATCATTAATTTGCCCAAAATTATCTAATTAATTTTTATTGTGTAACATTATTGTGTTTATTTTCTTGTAAAGATTTTTTATTAAAATCTAGTGAAAGATGACATGTGATCTTTAAAAAAAATAAAAAATAATATAGCAAAAGTTGTGACGGTGGCAAATACACCAGAGGACAAAGTGTCCATTTTGGTGTAACTCTCTCTTGTCACGTCAAACAAGAGTTTGCACGCGCCTCCCTCTATTGGCCAGTCCATGTGGCGCAGTTTCCTTGGGTTTTTCTCTGCATTTAATGGGCAGAAGGCTATTTATGACTGTTACTACCACTCACATACTCCTAGTTTGCCTACTCTATCATCATTAATATATATTCAATGGCTTCATGATCTACCTACTTCATCTTCCTCTAACGGTCACAACATTTCAAACTCCAACCGCCTCATTCTCCACCGATTACATGTCCAACCTCTTCAGGAGGATCGTTTTGAATTTTTTTTTTAAAAAACTGTTTGTTGTTACCCGTGCATCAATCTCTAAAATTATTTCTCTTATTTTTCCATTTTTTTGCTAGTTGACAAATTCAGGGGGAGGTAGATTATGATCATCATGTTATCAACTTTTTGTTTAAGAGAATACTTTTTGAAATCACTATTTCAATCCTATGTTATGCTTGTTAATGTTTATACCGGTTTGAACAATCATTTGTAATATTTATCTCATTTATGTGAAATCTCTTTATGGTTCAATTTTACTATTTCAAAACTTTAGCATATGTTCAGGGGGAGTAATTATTTTTAATTTTAAAAATTATTACACATATGATTTAGGGGGAGCATAAACATTTTATCTCTAATTTTAGTTCATATTTAAAATCATAATCTAAAGAATTTTGTCATCATCAAAAAGGGGGAGATTGTTGAGACAAAATCTCTCAAATGATTTTAATGATAACAAAATTACTTAAGAGATTATGATTGTAGTTAATGACTAATATGTGTTTTTGAGTGAATTCATATAAGAGAACATGTTATTAATCATTAAGGCAAAAAAGAGAAAAATCTTATACAAATTTGGAGGATTGAAATTCCTGAGGATGGCCTCACGAAGAGGATGAAGCTTCAAATTTGCATAATACTCATCCTCACCAAAACAAATGTTTTTTACTCATTAAAGAAAGGCCAACAGTATTTAAGAATGAATATATAAAGCATTTGAAATAAAGAAGTCAGACGACAAAAGAATAGGTACGAGGATGGTCAGTACTAGGTAAGAGGATGGTAGTACTATAGTGGAGGACGGTTCTATAAAGTCCACATTATTTCCAAATTTTGAAGGCAACTCATCCTATCATGTGCAAAAGCTAAAAGCAGACCTATATATCATTCTTGTATGAATGAAAACAATATAGAGTCAATCTACAGAAAGACAACAACAAACAAGCCAAAAATAGAAGCCTTCACGTGTCTTGAAGAAAGAAATTTTGAATCACGTGAAGAGGATGGTTCTCTATTGTCCACGTCACTCTCAAAAGTTGAAAACGACATAGCCCTTCCACTTTTAGAAAGGTTGTAGCTCACAAAGTCAAAGATATAGCCTTACATGTCTTGAAGAATGAGAAAAGAAAAGGACAACTCAAGATCAAGTTCCAAGGAGTTGATCCTCCTGCTCGAGGATGGACTAAGTCAGTCCAAGGACAGTTGGTTGACAGTTCTATAAATATGATGAAAGACCTTGGTTTTTTTTTTTAATTGACTTTTCAACGGTCATAAAGAGCTTGGCACATGGAAGGAACATCATAAGACTTCTATAAAAGACAACAAGCTCTTCATCACAAAACACATAACACAATTGCATTAAAGATCAAGAATCTCAAAGCTATCAAGAGCAATATCTATCCTCTCTTCATACTTTCTATAATCCTACATTAGATCTTTGAAATATCCTTTTAGAAAGTGTTTAAGAAAAGAGAAACAATCACATTCATATCACTCTGTAATTTCCACGTGAGTTACACTTGAAAATAGTTGAAACTAGATTGTAAGCTTGGTGAGGCTAAAGAATAGACAAAGTGTAATCATCTTCTGTGAGAGGTTGATCAGTTTGAACATTAGTGAAATCTCACAAGTGTGTGAAGACTGGACGTAAGCCTTCATTGGATGAACCAATATAAAAGTTGTGTGTGTCATTCCTTACATTTTCTCTTTCTTTTGCTCAACTCTAATTTTAAAGGTTTGAATAACCATCCTCGGGTCTGCAATCCTCTCTGAGAGGATAGCTTTTCAAAACACATGAATAACCTTTTTAAAACAGCAAAATCCATATTCAACCCCTCTTATAGTGATATTTAGCTACATCAATTTCTATCAATTTTAAGGATTATATATTTTTTAGTTATGATCCATATTGTTAGACATAAAAAAGAAAGTGTAAATGTGTAATAACCTTAAAATCTCATAAAACCATTGTACTTTTCATTAACTCGTGGGAACCAGTTTGATGGAAAAACTATAGTTAATTCATCTCGATAGATTACACCAATGGTGAAGGTCAGATAATCATAAAACATCAAAATCATTAACAGTTGTCGATTACCTATTTTCTAGCTGGATTAATTTTTTAACTGACATGGGCAAAGAGGATAGTGAAAACATGGAGCTTTTACGGGAAAAAAAGTATATTCTATCTATTTCTTTAAAAAAAATTGAATGAATTTGAAAAAAATTAAAAGAGAAGTTGAGATATTGAAAAAAAATGTCATAATATCATATTTTATATATTATACACTACTATAAGATAGTTGAATATAAAAAATATATACTATGATAAATGAGTATAGGTAAATTAAATTTCTAGATAAATTTAAATTGTCAAACACATGTAATGTGATTTTCCACATAAATTTTGTGGGAATTTTTGTAAAATGTGATTTTTGATAAATTTAATATATTCAGCATTTTGTGATCATATTATAACATAGTCATTGATATTATATTTTAATATTACATATATAATGTGAAAAGATGACACATGCATATAATAATATTTGAT
>JBBPBR010000001.1:38739299-38780523 GCA_037974775.1 Cicer pinnatifidum | reverse complement strand
GAAAGTGTAAGAAAGAAGGAAGAAGTAAGAACGATTAGTCGCGAGGCAGGGGAAGAAATGTTCTGGTTTTCTTATGTTCTTTCTTTCCATTCCTTCTCAATATATATATATATATATATATATATATATATATATATATTATACTTAAAACCAAACTCAAATTAATGAATATCTAACAATTCTTATACAGATCACAATCTATTTTTGTAAAAATATATACTCTCGTCGCAACTCAATTGACAGATAAATTTTCAACAACGAGTGATATTTTTAACAAAATTGTTCGATATTAAATCATTTGCAACGTAACTAAATTATTTTTCAACAAATAATTTTAATTCAATTTTCAAAAATATATTTTTGACATTTAAATCATTAAATACCAAAAACTGAGCTAACCGCCTAAAAAATTCACCACAATAAACATTATTGTAGTCCTCCAACAATGAGATTTTCTCAATAGCCTTAGTTTGTTGGGGGACAAACATCACTTCAAATTTTCTCCAACTTCGCCACATATTCGTTAGCAACAAAGATGAGTTTCTGCATGAATGATATAGAAGCTATTTTTTCTGCAACAAAAAAAAGATGAATATACAAGTTATGACATGATAAAGACAGAAGGAGACAAAGGCCACCTAAAACAAAATAAGGAAACTATCTAAAAGATTATTGGCCTCAACCTCATCAGAGTTAGCCAAGAACTCTTTGATGTAAATACAACAAAGCTTATTTTGTAATTCACCGTTCATGTTCCGAAGAGGGACTTTTTCTTATCATGCTTGAGTAATTTCTTAAAGGTTTTCACATAATCACGTAAATAGTTGGCGTTGTAGATATCAACTTGGTTAAGTTCAGTGATCTTGAAAGTCTATTTATCTCTTCTTTGGACAAAATAATGCTTTGTCCAAACTTTGGGGAATCGGCTTCAGAAAGACACCACAAGTTCTCCGTCTTCACCTATTTATCTCACTTGTAACGAGACTCTTAATTCAGAAATATTTATGGGCTTCGAGGGACTTTGGCACAATTTAGTAATACAACCTCTTGAAGCCTTTGAAAGAATTAGTGAAGGGTAGGAAACATTTTTTGTTTATGCTTAAAAGACATATGTACTTATTTTCTCTTTGATTTCTCAATATGCTGCCAAAGCACTCCAAAGATATTGAAGAAATAAGGAATAATATGGGTCAACTTGAGGGAACAATAAGTGACTTCGAAAGCCAGGATCTACGCCCATCAGTTTGGGTGAAGTTGAAAAGGCCCAAGGTTAGAATGCTCTAGAATTCCCATATCGAATGAATTGATAGGAAGACAGAGTCCCATATGATTGAATATGGTCTCATACATGGTAATAGAATGGTTGACAAGTTTGCTACAAACTCTCGTGGTTCTTTCCGTCCTCTAGATGGACCAATAATGTCGCGGTCCCACCATTGGGGGGAAAGTGAGTTAGAAAATTCACTCCCACCTTTCCACCTCTTCAATGAAAGGGGGAACGAAGAATAGGCAAAAAATGTGATATAACCATGTTGGTTTGAAAAACTCTGACCCGTACTTGTTTTGTTAATAACAAATTATTTTGTGGGAACAATTAAAAGCACTAACGTTTTTATTTAAGAGTACATTTCTCTGATCATATAATTTTAAATAACTTTATGTTGCATCCTCTGATGATTGGACACATAAAGGAACAACAAGACAATGCTTTGGAAAATGTCTTTGAGTCTGATGAATGGACTCTCTATTGCACCTATGGTGATTCTACTTACGTCTGATAATTGTGACAAGCATTTGATGGTTTTCCTTAGATAGAAAGTCGAACCCTTCGAAGTCAAATTTTCTTATCTTCTACTTAACATCTTGAATTTATTATCTATTTGAAGAACTGTGTTACATACATTGATCATGGTAACCTTGGCTCTTCATGTCTCATTATCAAGATACGCGGAATCAATTATGAGGACAAATTGGGACAAGTTTTAAAAATATTTGATACAAAACAATATGATACATGTTGATTTCTTGCAATTACGGCAACAATTAAAAACCCTAATAACCTTGAGGTCTCTTTATAAAAGGACATGCAATATTCACCAAAGTAATACAAATATACAAAAGACTACAAAAAGCATAATATTTTTGTCCTTCATCTTTGTTTTTAACCCTGTTATTTTTCTAAGTGCTAAGATATATTTTTAATTTTTGAGAGCATAGCTTTGTAAACACACTATTGTGAGAGTTATTCAGAAAAACATCAAAAACACTTTATGTTTGTAATCTAGCCCAATAGTGGTTGCATTCCTCAACAACTTGATTGTACTAAGCTAGAAGGCGGAGAAGACTTGAACACATTTAGATTGACTAGTAGGTGTTCAATGGATGTGTGATTCATTTGGTGAATAGTGGATTAAATTCTTTAGTTTGAAATAATTCGGCATAGTTATTGTGTTGGTGTTGAACTAGGATAAATTGAATTATGTTATTATGTGCTTATCATTCTTATTTGGATTGTTTGATCACTTTATTTTAATCTTGCAAAAAGCTTTTTTTTTTTATTTTAAATAAAACACAATTCAAACTCTAAGAATGGGAGAATATTAAAGGTTCATTTAGTCTTGCTAAAGACGTCTAGGAGTTAGGGAATATTAATGGTTTATTTGAAATTGCCAAAGAATGAGGAATTATACCAAATTCAAGATGAATACAATCTAAGGTTACACTTATGGGCATAAATGTTGAGAGAAAGTGAAGGAACCACTGCATGTGCCAACGCGCCCATGGCAGTGCGATGGAAAACTTAAACTTTAGAGAGGACAGAAGCAAAACGATCCTAGTACCTAATGCCACCAAAATATGCTTTAAAATAAGCCAAAACTTCAACAAAACATTATAAAAAAAAAGAATTGAACACTAATATATGGAAAAAGGAGATGAATCACATGCGAATGAGGAAGTGGAAGAAGTGTCTGATAGTGAGACAAGAAACATGGAGGGAATTAAGTTAAGAAGAAGAAGAAAAAAGAATTTTAAAGGAGTTCTACTTCTGTCTAGAATCACATATTCAAAGGGGCATATATCCAAAGGTACCCTAATCCAATAATTGAGAGAGCCTTTAACTGGTGTGACCTAGGAACAAAAAGACTGCAAGGGTAATAAATTACTCACTAGGTTTACAATATGGCACATTGACAAATAGAAACATTACATCGATAAATGGGTAAGGGACACATATTCTATCAATGAGGTGATCATATGTGATTTGTATTGAAGTAGTGATGGACATCTTTCATTCGAATTTAGAAAACCAGTGTAATCCGAAGTCAATCAACAAATGGAGTAGGATGATGTCATCCAAGATGCAAAACAATCCAAGCTCAAGTTAACAAGTGTCTTCACCAATAATCGACTTGGGGGACAATTGTTATGCGTCAGACTCAAGATGACATAGTCCTAACGAAGTCTCCAATTAGTGGGAAAAACTTTGTCATAAACTAGATTACGGAAAACATGGGGCATGGAAGGCATCTAACCACTCAGAAATCTAGTTCTTTCAGACACACTGTTGAGATCCTCTACCGATGAGTTCTGCATTTTCAAAAAGCACATGGATACTAGACTAGAAAACAACTAACTGCTATATCACATGGTCCATCGTGTGAAGATATCTTTCCATCTAGCTGTGTTTATTTAGAACCACCAATGGTTGCCCCGTTAGTACCATTGAAATTTCCTATTATAATTCTACTAGTTAAGATACGTACATTGGACATTCCTATTGTTCTTACTTCAGCATTTGTAGAGTTTTTGTCTGAAGGCTCTTCTGCCATTCCTTTTGCACCTGCTTTTGGCCCATCTAAGTTTGTAAAGAAGGAAGACTTTAATTTACCTATGTTTTTCATGTTTTGGTTTCACTCTATCTTCTATACTTTTCACTCTTTAATACAAATATTATCCTCAGTTAGTTATAACACTTATATCTTTTTGTGTGTTATTTACTTCTCTTGCTCAACTCTTTTTGTGTGATGAAAAAAGGGGGAGTGTATATTTTTTATATGTTTTGAGAATAATTACTTATATTTTAAAAACTTTCTTGTTGGAATATCGTACTCCACCCTTTTTATAACCTACTCTTATTAAGGAGAGCTCTACTGTTTTCTTTGAACAAATTTGCATATATTATATTATTAATAAGAAAAATTGTTCACAAAAATAGATGTTTATCATCATAAAAAAAAAAGAGAGATTGTTATAACCAAGATGGGTTGAATAACAATGGCCCTTAATTGTTTTGATGATAAAAAAAATTATTTTGTAGGAACAATTTAGAGCACTATTGAATTTAATTATGTAGTTCCCTTGTCATGAACCTTAAAGAGATGACGTTGCATCCTCTAATGATTGGAGAAGACAAACAAAGAAAACAAAATAATGCTTTAAAAGATCTCTTAAGGCTGTGAATGACTTTGTTAAACAGGCTCGCAATGCGCCTTTGATGAATTTGTTAGTACAAGCTCGCCTTGATAATTATATGTATGAGGAATGTCGCAAACTGTTGACTGCTGGTTAAAGCGTCAAGTCAACACTCTAATAAAAAGTCAATATTAATAAGTCAAATTTTGAGCCTAGAACTTTGAAGAAGTTAACATCCCACTGTCCTATACTCGCTAACTTGGACTTTTCATATGTCTAAAGAAGTGCATAACATCCATTGAATATGGCGTCCTCTGGTCTTCCTTCCATTTATATCTAGATATGTTGAATCAATTAACACTACTAGAAATCTGCATTTTTCCTGCGGATTTAAGCTAAAAATCCGCAGGAAAGCATGTTACCTGCGGATTTTCTGGCGGAACCTTATCTCCACGTAAAACCTTCGTGGATAATTGTTACCTGAGTATTTTACGATCCGCAGGTAACTTACCTGCAGATAAATCCGCAGGAAACGGAAAAACAATCCGCAGCAATATTGAAGGAAGCTTGAGGCATTTTCTTGCGACTTTTCATGTAGAAATATCTGCAGTACATTTCCTACAAATATATTTCATATGAAAATTTGCAGGTAAAAATCCGCACGAAATTTTGCACCCAATGTTTTTTGCATGAAAATCCGAAGGTAAATATAAAAATTATATAAAAATCCGCGGTAAAATCCGCAGATACATTTTCTTGTCTGAATTTTTATTTATATAAAAATTTTAACTAAAAATATATGAAAATATTATTATAAATATATTTTTTAAATATTTAATATTAGTCTTTAATTGAAATGCTATTGCAATAATTCAAAACTAAATTTATGTCATGTTTTCAAATCAAAACTAAATATTTATTAAAACATGATCCAACTATTGTGATAATTCTTGACAAAATTTATATCATGTTCACAAATCATAACTAAGTATTAATTAAAACATGATCCAAAAAAAAAAACTAAGTATAATCAAGTACATAATACAACCAATTTAACAAAATAGAAACAAATATTACTCAATATGATCACTACCAACATCCCCACTATCTTCATCAGTTTCATCGTTGGGTTGTGGGGATGAGCTTGGACGAGAAGAAGATCCAACAAATCCTAAATGTTGCATAAGAAAGGTTAAATTTTTGTTGGTCTCGACCATCTCTTTTTCTTGTCGTTGCAATTGTTGCTTCATCAACAACTTTTCTTGCTCCTGTTTTTGCAAGGATTCATTCAAAGCATGAATTTGACTTCTCAAAGCATCAACCTCTGAATCGGAACACATTGATGGCTGATTTGGATTCAATGTTTTGGATATAGATCCGAGACCAAATATTCTCCCTTTCTTTCTCCCAACTACATCCACCCATATATCAATATCAGATGGCATATCTTTGGTTGGTTGACTATCAGCTTCGTCCTCTCCCGAAACAAAAGTTGAAGCTTCAGACGATAACTCAATCTTTTTATTTTCAAATTTCTCCTGCAAGAAAATAGAAAATTTGAGGCATAAATGTTTTCGTATAGTCATAATTAATTACTAATTGTTGGAACACTTGTACATAATCTTTAAAATAATACTTAAGATGATGAGCTTACATAAGCAGATTCGGCATAAATACTGACCCAGTTTTTATCTTTAGTACGATGAGTACGAAAATAAAAGTCACTAAATGTTGGGTCTTCTCCTTTCGTCTCTTTCTGTAAAAAAAAAGTATATCTTAATTTCATTAATATTTAAATATAAAATAGAAAAGTAACAATACCATTCTTTTCCATAGCACCCGATGAGGAATTGATCCACCAGTGTGAAGAGATGCACCATCCATAGAATTGCGATTTCTTTTATTTATCTCAGATTTTTTTTTGGAAATTAGAGGAATTCCAAATTGCCTTCAATTGTTCCCACATTCTCTCTCCCATCCAAGTAGGCTTATTTTCCAAATCTTTACGTGCATCTTGCATTAGTTGCGACATCTTAGCTGCACTTCGTTTTTCAAAGTTGCGTCGCACCATGTCGTTCAAAGTTGGGGGGCCATGTAAACCTTTTCTGTAGCATATGAACAAAAGAACAAATGAAATATCAATGAAATTAGAAAGGAAGAGGAGAATGTGCATATATCAATAAGATTACTACAGCAACGGGTTAATGTCCAGACAATACTAAGATACAAAGGAATTATATATTTATATTATACTATGTCAATATTTGTTTAACTATTTTGGAAAGTGGTTTCTTACATGAATATAAATTATTTGTATTCCTAGAGTAATAACATATTGTTATCTTACAAAACAATCCACATCATTGATAATAAATACTTGTTTATTTCAACACCTGCACTGCAGTATCAGACAGGGATAACTGTAAAATTAATTTTTTTCATCACGCACAACACAATTTAGCTAGTATAAATAAACATTCACATATCCTTGCAGAATTCCCTAATTATAAAATAAAGCCCAAGTTATTGAAAAACAACTTAAGTAGCCTCAGACCGTCCTAGTTCAAATTTTTCAACAAATACAATAAATTGCATTTCAGCTATATGTAAAGTCTCCATCATTGGCCACATTGTCAAAAAATAACCAAAAACAAGTAAATATTGCATAAAAATAAAACTAGACATTCACATAATAAGCAATAAGGAGAAACTGTGTTGGAAAGAACATTGTAGGTTCTAAAAAGTTAAATTCGCCACTTTCCAACACAAAATTCCTATATTAATTTCTTAGCCAATGTCCCAAGTTTACTTCTTAGCATTTTCTAAAATTTAATAAAAGGGCATCAGATCTTCCTATTCAAATAAATGGTTCACTGCACTCAAACAAAGTTTGAGTTCTCAATAGTAATATTACCTTAAACAAGTCGAACAAATCATTTTGCTTATCTTTACTTAACTTTTTCCATGACGGTTTTCCCTCTTCCAAGCTAGAACATATGATACTAGAAATTGTTGAAATTACTAGTTTGTGTTGATCAAACCTATGTAAAAAAAGAAATATATAAAATTATGTAGTGTAACTTAATAATAAAATAAAACATCAATAAAATGTGAGTTACTCACCCATCCCCTTTTGGAAGTATTGGAATTTTTGATATATTTTCTTCACCACTAATATGACTAGATGAAGATTGAGCTTGAGGTTGAGCTTGAAGTGGTGGAGGGTGAGATTGCTTGGATTTGGGTCGTGATCGAGGTTGACCTTTAGATTGCGGTGGTGGAGGGTAAGATTGAGTGGATTGAGGACGAGATTGATATATGGGTGGGGGTTGAGATGTTGGAGGATGAGATTGGGTGGATTTGGGTCTAGATTGGGGTTGACGATGAATAAGTTGGTTGGATTGTGGTTGAAATGAAGGTGTAAAGGGTTGAGGTTGAAATATGGATGGAATGGGTTGTGGTTGAGGTTGAAATACGAATGGAATGGGTTGTGGTTGAGGTTGATATAGAAGTGGAATGGGTAGTGGTTGAGGTTGAGTGAGTTGAGGCTGAAATAAGGATGGAGTGAGCTGTGGTTGAGTGCGTTGAGGTTGAAATAAGGGTGGAGTGAGATGAGGTTGAGTAATGGAAGTTGAGTTTGAAGGGGGAATATTAACCTTTACAACTCTCTTCTTTGTTGACCTTTTGGTTCGCTTCATAATTGACTGCAAAAGAAGAAAAAGTAGGTTATATATTCTATTTAATGGTGAAATTTTACACATAACAACACCATAATACAAATTTGTATGCATGATAATAGACATATATGTAAACCAGGCCCCTGATCAGTAAGCCCAATAAAAGTATCAAACGCTTCCCTTTTACACACACAAACACAAACACACATATATATATTGTTTTATAAGGAGTTCAAACTTTTCTTTTGGGGTCAAATAACAAGAATTATGCAATTGAATTTATTATTTAAAGTAAAAGCAAGAAAGAGAGTTACTGCTCTAACCTCAACTAATCATTGACATTGCCTATTGGAAGCACTGTTTATTTATAGATTTTTGTACAAACGTCCCAACCCCAAGTTCAATTTCAATCACTTACAATTGAATCATAGCCCAAAAATATTCATGCTAACGGGTGGAAGTGGAAGTGTCTGTGTGCAAAAAAATACGATGCCATGAACAATAGCTAGAAAGCAAAGTAGAGGACCTCGTAATAACTAACTCAAAGCTTGTATTTCTGCCAAAAGATCAGCAATTCCCTCAAAGCTTGTATTTCTGCCAAAAGATCAGCAATTCATAAAATTGTGATGGTTTCTTTTAATGCAAAACTAATAATGGCTAGTTTAAACACAAGCATGGCATTGAAGCTTTATAGAGATAATAATTCAAAATTCAAGTAACAAAAACAACTATACTGTGACATTGATAGGGACTTGTTCAAGGACACACTTGAATTAAATTAGTACAAACTAACAATAAAAAAAGTATGCAGAAAAGAAAATGAGTATGTGTAAGGAATATATTATTATGTATAACTCTTCCCTCATAAACCAACACTACTCTTCATCAATATTGCACTATACTAAAACAACACCTATACTCTAAATACCAAATTTTTAGCTACATGAAACTACCTACAGAAACAGAGTGGTGTGTACCAAATAATGTTGTGGACATTACGTGCATGGATAACCAACAAACAGTGTTGACTGAGAAAGTGAACAAAACGATGCGTTTAATAGGTTTTGTAATACAAAACAGTGTGTCAAAGAGTAACAGAGTAGTGCAGGACATGCAAGAAAGGATTTGTTGAACATTGTTGTAGACATACTCAAACAAGCACAATAGGAAGTAACAAAAAGTCCTAAAAACAACAGTCTAATTAATTGTAACAAGCACAATAGGAAGTGTCAAAAGCATTCATTATAAGCAAATAAACAACACTCTAAATTAATTATAACAAGCTGTCCAAATAAAGTAACAAGCAGACCTAAAAACAACAGTCCAAACAACAGTCCAAGCAGACCTAATCTCAAGTCTATACACTAATACTTAGGACATTTTACAAACACTTCATATGCACATTAAGGATACTAATGCTCTAACTATGATAGTTCTTCTCACTAATTAACATAGTGCAGAGAGATTAAAATAAACAATCAACATCTCAAGTTATATGAACAATCAATGCAAATAACCATTTCAAGATGATTATAGAGTTATTTTTAGAGTAATGCAAAAGCAGAGGTTGAGCGATAACAGATCAAATATGAAAATACATACCAAAATCACCAAGTCACAAAGAGGTAGAAGTCTCACAAGATTCAAAAACCCTAATCGATGCAGAGGTTGAGCATGCAGAAACTGTAATCGATTCAGAAGCTTTCTTCGTGTTTTCCTCTTTATCATTCAGAAAGAAGGTCGAGCAATAGAGAAGAGAGAGTTCTTGCGAGAGAGAATAGAGGGTTACGCATATTGATTGTTTTGCGCGAGAGAGATAGGGGAATTTGATGAGAGAGTTTGTGAGAGAGAAGAAAGGATTTGTTGAGAAGAGAATTTGCCCTAACAAAAGAGTTTGCTTACAAGAGGGTTTGCAAGAGATAATACTTTTATTGCTGGACAATTGATATGAAATGGGCATGGTAATTCCAGAAGGATTTTGTAGAATGGGTTGAATATAAACTAAATAAGTATAATTATTAAATGTTGAGTAAATATATCAGTAAATAACGAGAACTGTTTTGAACCGTTTTTTTTTAATATATTTTTAAGATTAGAGTAATACTAAATCTCCAATAACTGAACCCACCACAATATGAACACCAACCTTCTTTGTATTCAAATCGGAATTGTCTAGGTCAATCAAATTCTACAATTCAATCACTTTCATTAATTCTACCCCGTTTAAATATACATTTAGTATTAAAACGTATGTCGTATTAGGCTTTATGCCAATTTAAAATTATATGTTTAAATTTTTTTTAAAAAAAATTCTTAGTTGTTTTACAACAACAGTGATAGATTATTCACAATCAACTTTAATTAATCAAATTAATTAAAAAAAATAATAGAATTAGACAAGTATATTTTATTAATTTTTGTTCATAATTTTAAATTTTACATCACTTAAGTGTTCTAAATTAGTCTATTTACTTATTCATAATTTTCTAATAACATAACCTCACCTAAAATAACTTTTACTCAAAAACAATATCTAAAAAAAAACTCATTATTCCAAAAAAAAATATAATGTTGCATCAACCATTTTTCAAAAAGCAAAAGCGTTAGATAATAGAAGTTTAATAACCTTAAAGAAAAAAAACTATTTTATTTTTACAATAAAATTAAGAATTCGTAAGAAAATCCGCAGGTACTACCTGCGGAATTTGCTGTGGACCTTTCATGCGGAATATTCCACGGATAAATCCTTAGGAAAATTGTGAAGTTTGCTGGGGATTTAAAGGCACATATAAATCCGCAGCAAACCGAAACCTTACCTGCTTTCTTGGTATTACCTGCGGAAATAAATCCGCATGAAATGCAGGAGGAAAAACGCTAATTTCTAGTAGTGTAAGAAGACAAATTTAAAAAAATTTCTAATGTTGATTCAAGATCTTTGAAGATTTTATACGAGTCATTACGCTACTTACTAATTTCATGCAATTACAACATCGATTATTAACTCTAATGCCTCATAAGTTTCTCTAAAATAGCACCAGTGGCACTAGTGATCTTACTACAAATTTAACATGAATGAAAAAGAGTTTATTGTCTTCATACATAGAAACTTTTTTAAAATTACCATATGTTCATATGTATTAATTATTGGGGTATTAAAGTTTATTTAAACGGTCATTTTATACTGATGTCACACAGTGGTTTTGGCTTCTTTTTTTTTTTTCTACTAATCTTTAAGTATTTCATTCTCATTAAATGATAAAAAAAAAATTTAAGTTTAAAATTTTTTATATAATACTAAAAAATATAAAAATGACTTATCACAATCAAAATTAAATATATACATTATAATAAAAAATATTGAGTAATTTAAATTTTATTCTTAAAAATTAAATTAATAGAATACTCACTTAGAAACTTGATTGTTCCTTAGAAAGCCTACTTAAAAACAAATGGTCCTAAAGTCTTCACTTAGAAGGCCTACTTAAAAATTTCAAAATAAAAATCATACACGAAACAAATTTTTACTAGTGAGATTGAATTATTGTACACGAGATCAATTCTCAGTGATTAAAAATTTCAAAATAATTATCACACGCCAAATAATTTTTTCTTGATGAAAAATTCAAAATATCATACACAGGACAAGTGCAATCTCATAAGAAGATAAAATATTGGGTAATTTGTTTATCAAATTCAGCTGTTTTTCTTTTACAATTTTTAAAATAGAAGAATAAAAATTTAAATTACATTTTTAAAAAAATATCATTAAAAGAACTATATAAAAAAAATTTATCACAGTAAGATTAATTAGAAGACTCACTTAAAATTTCAAAATAACAATCATACATTGGACAAGTTTTCACTTATGAGATCGAACTATCATACATGAGATAAGTTATCACTTATTTAAAACATTCAAAATAATTATCATACACGGGGTATGTTTTCAATTTTTATTAGATTATACTATCATGCACATAACAAATTTTTACTAATAAAAATTATTTTCAAAATAACTATATTACATGAGACAAGTTATCACTGATCAAATTGAACTGTCATACATAAGACAAGTTTTCACTATTAAAAACTTCACAATAACTATCATAAACAAGACAATTTGTCACTTATGACATTGAATTATAATATACATGAAATAAGTTGTTATTGATGAGATTGAACTATCATACAATGAGACAAATTTTCATTGTTAAAGATTTCAAAATACATGTCATACATAGACAAATTATTAATGATAAAATTTTTAAAATCACTATCATACACGGAATAAGTTCTCGCTAATAATGTTTTTGAAATAAATGTCATTCAAGAGACAATTTATCACTTATTAGACTGAACATTCACACATTGTAACAACCCTCTAACTATCTTAGAAGAACAATATAGTATTTAAATTTTTAAAATTAGATTATTACAAATTATATCACTAAAATAAATTATTAAAATAGAATATTTAAAATATTAAAGAAACAAGATTAATAGAATTTTATTATTTATTAATAAAATATTTTAAGTAATATTATTTTATGATCAAGGGTTGAATAGGAAAATTGTGGTATTAACAAGTTCAAGTGGCAAAGAGAGAACATGTCACTTTAATTTTCTTTCTTTCACTTAGGGGGGGTACTAAACCATCTTCCTTTCATTTTCTTTCACTTTAAGTTACACACTCTTAAAAATAATTTGAAACCACCAACACCTAGTTATTGTTCATCGTCTTCTCCCTATATTCATTTTCCTTTTCTTCCCAAATGTATTCAAAGACAAAAGCCATCTAAAGTCCTTTACCTTCAAAATGATCCCTTGCATGCCCCTTTATTCCACTTCAAACCCCATTAATCAACCAAAACAATACTGAAGGAAGATAAGGAGCAAAATCTCTGAATCTGAAACATAGCATAAAAGACAAGGAACAAAGAGAAGATATGATAAGAATCTTCCACAACCCAACTCGAATTGAAGGGGATAATTATTAACAAACTGTAAGTTCTTTTTAGAACAAATTTTATTTTCACATGAGGGGTTTTATGGGTTCAATTCAGTTTCTGTTATTGTGGAAGTGATCTTCTGGGTTGATTTTGTGCTCACTAAAATGTGAGGGTGATAGAAACATTATAAATTTAGAATGTAGGAAATATTTGTGAAATATGTATTTTTCCTGCTCTTTAAATCATGCATTCTACATTTCTGGTGTGATGATTATAATGTGAGAGGAGTCCCAAGAAATATAATTAATTGTTGAAATCATGTGGATTTTATACTTACAGTTTTTATGATAACAAAGTATTTTATGAGAATAATATATTTGACTTAAAAAAGTATGAAAAAATATATGTTCAAGTTTCGAAGAAGATTTGATCAAAATTTATCTACAATAAAATATGAATAGAATAAATCTGGAGAATTTTCAAACGCAATCTAAACAAAATACGAACAAAATTAATTTGAATAATTTACAATATCAATCTAAACAAAATACGAACAAAATCAATATGAAGAATTTACCAACACAATCTAAACAAAATACAATTTAGAATTAAACAAGAACTAAATTGAAGCCCAAATTTTAACTATAAATAGATACCCAAGGCTGAAGAAGAAAATAATCGAAAATCATAAAAGAGTAGTCTTAGAGTTCAAAGAGAGAAACACTTGTTCGATTGAGAAATATCCTCATGTGTTTTTTCTTGGAGTGTGAGAGTTATTATTATTATCACCTTTGTTAGAAGCAAACACTTAAAGTTCCAAAATTTTGTATCAAACCCGATATTTGTTTAGTTCATTCTTCAATCTGGGGTTGTCGAGTTGTTAGGAGAAGTCTTGGCTTATAGGGTCCAGGTGGTTAGTTCCTCAAAAGTCTGGGGTTGTCAGGCTGTTCGGAAAGATGGGCTTGGAGGGTCAAGTGCTTTGTAATTCAAGGAATTTGAATTAGTGGAGTAAAGCCTTCTAAATGAGGGGACTGGATATAGCTAAGTTAGTGGTGAACTAGAATAAATCTTTGTGTCAAATTATTTATGCTTTCTTTGATTGATACCTCTTAATTTGATTGCTTCTACCCCAAGGGATCAATTTGCACAGAGATCAGACTCAAGGCTGAGCACTTTATATTGTTTGAGAAATGATCAAGGGTTTAATATGTCTGGATTCAGTGAAGAAGCTTCTGGAGGAAACATTAACATACCAACTATGTTTATTTGAGAATTTTTTGAGTACTAGAAGGACATGCTAAGAATTTTCTACATTTGACAAGATCATGAACTTTGGAACTTGATGGAAGATGGTTATATTGCTCCCAAGAATACTGATGCTATTGAAATTCCAACAAAATAAAATAATTCTGATTAGAAGAAGATATACAACATGCATCATAAGTTCAAAACATTCATGATAAATGAATCACCTTCAAGGAGTTTGATAAGAGCACCAACAAGGAGACATCAAAGAGTATTTATGATAGTCTAATTATGACCCATGAAGGAAGCAAGCAAGCTCAAAAAGAAAAGGCCAACCTCATAGTAAAAAAGTATAAGATATTCAAGATGGAAGAAGATGAAGACATTGAAACAATATTTTCCAGATTCCAGATCCAGGTCTTAGGACTAAAGGTACTTGAAAAGAGTTATACTATTGTTGATCATGTGAAGAAAATCCTTAAGAGTCTGACAAGCAAGTGGATCGATACCTAAGATCACTTCCATTCATGAAGAAAACGATATGAATACTCTTAAGCTAGAAGAATTAATCAGCTCTATGAGATTACATCAAATGGAGCTTGAAGAAGATGAGCCCCAAGAAGAAGAACAAGAATTTGGCCTTGAAATCCAAGCAGAAAAATGTTCTAAAGGCCACACCATAGTCAGAAGATAGTGATTCAAATGATCAAAATATGAACTCAGGGGAATAGGAGATTGTCTTCATATTTAGAAGAATTCAGAGGATGTGGCATAATAAGAGGAAGAAATGAAAATTTTGATAAGAAAAGTATTATCTGCTATGGACTTAATGAACCTGGACATATCAAGTCAGACTATCCAAATCTAGAGAAAGGGAAACACTAGAAGAAATATTTCAGACCCAAGAAAAAGAGTTTAATGGATACATGGGATGATTATGATGAATCCTCTAACGATGAACAAGCATATTTGGCTCGAACGGCTCATACCAACTTTGCATTTGGATCCAAGATTAATTTTAACTCTGGAAGTGAATCAACAAATGAAGATATTGAAGTATTTTTTGAATTTACTCAATCTTATTTAATTACTGCCATAAATGACTTTTAAAATAAGAATCACAAATTGTCTTTAAAACTTAAAACACTTAGAAAAGAAAATGCAAACCTACTTGAAAAAGTTAATGTGTTAAAGAACCAAAGTATTGAATTTAAAACAACAAATGCAACTCTAAAAACTAATATTATCGAACTTAAAATAGAAAATGCAACTCTGAAAATTGATATTGCTAAACTTAAGGCTGAAAATCTAACTCTGAAAAGTAATCATAGTTTAACATTAATTGAAAGTACCATATGTAACTCTGATAAACATGAAGAAGTATTTCAAGATTTTCTTGCTAATGGTATGGAAAGAAGCAAATATGCTTATAGGATTTGAAGAAACTGTAATTGTAACTAAACCTAAACATATTCCCTTTGATATCTTGTGTACTGTTTACTTTAAGAAAGGTCACTCCAAATTATCGTATCCCATGTTTAATACAAGAAAATTCAAGAAATCTTTCAAGACTAACAAACCAGGACCCAACCAAATTTGGGTACCTTGTAACAAAATTGTCTATGTTTCAGATGTCCTCCGCAATCAACTTAAAACACCAATCTTGGTACCTGGACAATGGATGATCGCGACATATGACGGGAGAAAAGTCTATGTTCCAAGAACTAAAACTTAGCAAATGAGGCACAATGACTTTTGGAAGAAAGTAAAAAGGCCAGATCATTGGTCAAGGTACAGTTGGTAATGGTACTTCCCCTTCTATTAAAGATGTCTTGTTTGTTAAAGGTCTTAAGCATAATTTATTAAGTATTAGCTAATTAAGTGATAGTAATTATGATATTATATTCAATCATAAAACATGCAAAATAACATTTATAAAACAAATCTGTTTAGTATAGAGAAACAAGAGGTTAAGTGTCTTATGTCAGTAAATGAAGAGAAACTAATTTGACACAAAAGAGTAGGTCATGCAAACCTTAGATTAATTTCAAAATGAAATAAACTTCAACTAGTTAGAGGTTTACCAAAGTTTAGTCACAAAACTGAAATTATGTGTGAAGCTTTTCAAAGAGGAAAACAAACAAAGAACTCCTTTACTCCTAAGAAGTATGGCTTTGAGCCAGTGAAAACACCTTCTCTAAGTGGAAATAAATATGGTTTTGTTATAGTAGATGATAACACTAGGTGGACATGGGTATAATTCTTAAGAAGTATGGATGAATTCCACAAAGTGTTTATCACATTTTGCAAACAAATAATGAATGAAAAGGGTCTTAATATTGTAACAGTTAGAATTGATCATGGAGGAGAATTATAAAACAAGTTCTTCAAAAAAAATTGTGATGAATGGAATCTCTCACAACTTCTCGTGTCCTAGAACACCTCAACAAAATGGAGTTGTAGAAATAAGGAATAGACCACTCTAAGAAATAGCCAGAACCATGTTAAATAATTTGAATGTTGCAAAATACTTTTGGGCTGAGGCAATTAATACTAAATGTTATATTCAAAACATAGTCTTAATTAGATCTATATTGAATAAAACACCATATGATATGTGGAAAGGTAAAAATCCTAATATCTCTTATTTTAAAAAAATTTGTTGAACTTGTTATATGTTTAACATTACAAATAACCTTGGTAAATTTGATTCTAGATCTCACAAGTGTACCTTTATTGGATACTCTGAAAGATATAAGGCTTATAGAGTGTTTGATAGGGAAACTCAAATTGTAGAAAAATCCATACATGTTAAATTTGATGACAAACAACTTGTCCTTAAAAAGCCAAAGCAAGATGATGATAGTGCGAGTTTACCGGAACTAGAGGAAGCAAATGTAAAAAAACCAGATAAACTTAAAAAATCAGAGGATACAAGCAAATCAAAAGAATATAGTAACACCTCAGCCATTATCGTTACCAGCAATGCTACTCACGACTTTCTAAGCCCCCTGTTCTTTCCGTACGAAATAGCAAGTTTTTGCTATTTAAAATAATTATTATTTAAAACAATTAGGACCTATAAATATATTTTTTTCAAATATTAAATTAGGTGTGGTAATTATTTTCATTGTTGGACTTATTGTAGTTGATACAGTTGTTAGTAAGAATTATTTAGTAGATTATTTTTATTTGTAATGCAAGAAGAATTTGGGCTAAGGGTTGTTGCTTGGTGTCACCTAACTTATCTGAATGAGTAGAAATTTGGGCTAGGAGTTTGTGACTTCTTTTTTTATGATGAAGGTTAACAAATAATAATAATAATAATAATAATAATAATAATAATAATAATAATAATAATAATAATAATAATAATAATAATAATAATAATAATAATAATAATAATAATAATAATAATAATAATAATAGTAATAATAATAATAATAATAATAATCGTAATATTTTCTCCGTTCTATTCCTTATTCAGGTCAAACACTATCTACCCAATAATATTTACTTTAAACTTTTCCTAAAGTCCACAATATTTTTGCACTCAGTAATAATAAATAGAAAATAATATTGAAACCCTAGTCACGATCATAAACCATATTTCACAAACCCTTTACAAACAAGATTATTTAACGACAAAGGAATACCAAATTCTTAGCCACCATCACCTCCTCTTCGTGCATCAAAAGCTACTAGGAACTTCTTTTTCTTTGTGAAAAACTTCGTGGGGCTTAGAGATTTGTACTATGAAGAAAAGTGGCCAAGAAAAGACTTTTTCCCACACAAATAATAATTAGACCATTGGTTGGATGTTATGAAATTAATAATTGTGATTGCTTTTTTTTTTAAAGGAATAAATGTATACTAATTAATTAAAATAATGAAATTCCAATCCTTTGTGTTGAGTTCAAAAGACAATATATAATTTATAAGGAGTAAAGTACAAATTTTTATGTTATATGTGATAAAGTTTTAATTTTTATGATAAATATAAAGTAAAGTATAAGTTTTTATATTATAAATGATAAAATTTTAATTTTTATAACGAATAGGAAGTGAAGTATGAATTTTTATGTTATATGTGATAAAGTTTTAATTTTTATGATAAATATACAATAAAGAACAAATTTTTATGTTATATATGATAAAGTTTTTTTTTTTGACGAATAGAAAGTAAAGTATGAATTTTTCTATTTTACGTAATAAAATATTAATTTTTATGATGAATATAAAGTAAAGTATGAATTTTTATGTTATATATGATAATAATTTAATTTTTATGACGAATATTGTATGACTCTTAATTTTAAATTCTAATTTATGTATTTTGAGGAATTTTGTATTGAATTTCTGAGGCTTTTTAGCCAAATTTATGGCTTTTTTTAAGTTAAATGCCAAAAATAAATTTTTGGAGACCCAATTAAAATTATTCGTCGATGAATAATTTTATTTAATTACGGTAAATCTTTTGTCGAAGAAAAAATTTCTGAGATGCAGCAATTTTCAGAAAAATTCATCTGCCGATTAAATTTTCAGAAAAGGTAATTTGTAATGTGATGTGAGGTGACAGACGTAATGATGATTTTTATAAAAATATCTAGATATTTATTTTGATATTTATTATTATTATTATTATTATTATTTTAATATATATATATATATATATATATATATATATATATATATATATATATATATATATATATAATATATATAGATATAGATATATAACCAAAGAAAGGAATTAGAAAGCAAAACCGAACACGTTTCCTCAGCCTTGCCAAATTCCTTTCTCCCTCTTTCTCTGTTCTATTTCAAAACCTTGTGTTGGTGGGTTACAAAAATATACACACACAAATCATCACTTTTCTTTGACTTCTAAGCTCCCTTTCGAGAAGTGACAGAAGGGAAAGTTGTTCATTGCCACGCTACGATGCTAGTGAGCTAGTTTTCGAAGCGGCGACGCGAACAAAATTTTACCAGAATTAATCACGGTGCCGTAATCGCTTGTTAAAGCTACAACGGAGGTAAGGGCTCCTTTCAAACTTTATGTTTGCATTTAGGACATTATTTGTGATTTTGTGGAAAAGAAATTTGATGTATTTGAGGTGTGATTTTGTGAAAAAATATATTTAATGTGATTATGTGTAATTTAGTGGAATTTAAATTTGAGGTGTGGTTTGTGGTGATTCAAGTTTGGTGTGATGTATATGTTCATAATTATTATTATGAATTTTTGAGATGTGATTTATTTGGTGATTCAAGTTTGGTGTGATGTATATGTTCATAATTAGAATATTTTAATAACTCAAAAATTTCGGTGCTTTAATAGTCGAGTGGGTGTATGTGAAATTCGAACAATATTTTTTTTATTTAGTTTTAAGTAAATAATAGAGATTATTTGATTTTTAAAAGTTTGGTGTGTGAGAAAAATTTAATTTTAGGAATTTCGTTGTGTGTCAATTAGTTATATTGTGAACAAATTGTTATAAATATTCATGTATTTGTAGTTAGCTCATTGAGTCTCGAAAAGGAATCGAGACCGTTTGCACCGAGTTAGCGGTGAGGAGAACTCTGATATATTAATATTGTTGTGGTGATTTATGGTTGAAAATTTTGGAGATTGAATATGGGGGATTAATGTTTGAAAATTATAGTGACTCATGTTTGGTGAAATTGATGTGTTCATAATTAATATTATAAATTTTTAAGAAAAAATTTATGTGTTGATTGGTGGAAAGAGAATCTACTTTAATTTATGTGTGGATTGGTGGAAAATGAATTTAATTTAATTTGTGTGGATTGAATTTGGAAATGTGATTTATGTGTGTTTGTCGAAATTGAAATTTGTAAGTACAGAAGTACGCCTAAGAGGGGGGGCGGGGGGGGGGGCGGTGAATTAGGTGTAGGTAGATTTTCCTGTTTTTTTTTTTTTTTTTTTTTTTTTTTATGATAGTTAGATTTTGTGAATTTAAGAACAAGGCTTAATAATAACAACAGTAAGTAAATGACACTTTAAGATTTATCCTAGTTGCCCAGTCCTCTTGCACACCACAAGAGATTAATTCAATACTTGTTAGAAAAGTACAACTCCCACCCTGGGATTCTTGCTACAAAACTTCTAACAATACTTCTAAGATAGAACACCACTATCTTAGATTAAACTAATTTATACAAATGATACAATCAGGTTTGAATGAGTCTAATATGTGGTATATTGATAAACAACTCAATAGCAATTCAAGTACTTGAGAACCTTTTGAAATGATATGAAAATCTAATGCAAGTACTTAGAAAATTCAGAATTTTGTTCAAAGTTGTTCAATGAATTGATTCAAGGATAGTTCCCCTTTGATCTGAAGTTATGGGGTATTTATACTCCATAAAACATCCCTTCAGATTCGTCGCCATTGATCCAAGAGGTTTGATGAAAAATTACAATGTTCTAGAGACATCCCAGATCTGAAAAATTGTAATGTTTCCAGGTGTATTCGAATACAGCATATGTGAATTCGATTACAAGTCTCTGTAACGTTCAAAAAATTCAAATTTTACATCTTGTATTCGAATACACATTGGTGTAGTCGAATACAGATTAGTGAATTTTAGCCTCTGACTTAGCTTGTATTCGACTACAGATATGTGTAGTAGAATACACATATAGCAATTTTGGCCACTGACTTGAAGTGTATTAGACTACACATTGTTGTAGTCGAATACAACATTTAAATTTTTGCCTCTGACTTAAGTTGTATTTGAATACAACATGGTGTATTCGAATACACTTATGTACTTAGTCAAAAATCTGATTTTCAACTACTTTGTTAATGTGTTTTGGACTTTTGAAACTATTTTAAATGCATGCATAAATGTGACTTGTTCTCATGTACTTGAAGTATTGGTGAGTATCATATACCTTTACATTTTATCATCTATGGTTTTAATTTGAAGCTTATTATGAAGCTTATGGATCTTCTTTTTGATCTTGTTGCATTGTCCATAGTCGGTGGTTTTGTTGTCATCAAAAACATGTAGTTTACATTCTCCCCCTTTTTGATTATGACAAAATTTTGTTGTTGTGAAGAAAGTGTATAGTTGAAATCATTGCTCCCCCCGTCATATATGCATACTCCCCCGTTGTATATGCATACTCCCCCATTGTATGTGATGAATTGAAACAATTGTTTTTGAGTACCTACAAGGTTTGAAATACAACAACAATACCAACTTTTCTCCCCCTTTTGACATGATCAAAAAGAAGAAAAAAATAGAAAAAGAGACATACAAGGTGCGAGTATAAACACACACAAACAGCATATAAGGTAACAAGGAGAAAAGCATAAATGGAAATTAAGTCATACATAACAAGTTGTAATTAGAGCAATACAAAATACACCATAATCCAAATGACAAAAGAGTTCAAATATTAAGGTTGTACATAATGCAAATAGTCAAATTAGTACAAATACATGCCAAATAGCGAACTTAATCAAAATATGTCGGAATGTGAAAGTGATCAATTTTTTCCGATAAGTCACTAATGTCTTGAGAAAGAGTGTTATGATTGCGAGCAAGAGTAGTTTCTATGTTCTGGAAGCGAGTGTCAATAGAGGTTGTCAAATTGTCGAATTGAGTTTGAAAGAAGGTTTGGAAGGAATCAAGGCGAGTCATGATCATTTGATTGGAGATATAATCATCATCAGATGCAGTTTCCTCTTCATCATCTTCAGCAGCAGTGTTTGAGGGTCCAGCATTGTCATCCTGTGCAGCATCAGAAGGTTGTCCATGATCACCTTTATGCAGAAATGCTTCAAGCTCCTCATTCCATACTATCCGCATACTAGGCAAAACACCTAAATCCAACATATTTTCTTTGGTAGGTGTAAACATCACTTCATCAGAGAAGTCCACACCAAAGTGTTCCAGTATTCGTGAAACCTCTTTTGCATACGGTAAGCCGATTGCCTCACGAGATCCAAACATAATAGATTTCACAAAAAATGCCCAATTAAGCTGACGTCCTTCAAACATGAAATTCATAATTTGCAACTCAAATTCCGAAATTTGGGAGTAATTTCCAGCCTTTGGAACAAGAATATAGCTAAGAAAATAGTGTAGAAGCCGATAATCAACAGTAAGATTTCCTACACCATAACGTTGCTGGGCATACTTGGAATCTGCCTGAGCTCTCTTTTGTTCCATGGTGCGTCTGTCAAACCGACAGAGGGAGACATATGCATCATACATAGAAATATCACCCCATTCACATAATTTATTTGATCAAAACTTTTCACCATTAAAAGGAATATTTAGAATTTCTCCAATAGTTTTGGTAGTTAAACGGATGGTTTTACCCTTAACGCGAGAGACTAGCAGTTTTCCGTCTTGAGCAAGGTTGCAATAAAAACCATAACCAAGTCTGGATAAATAGGACCTTTATAACCTATAAACGCTTCAACATGTTGTGCTTTAAGTAACCTAGGAAAGTTAAAGTCAGAGAAAGAGTCTAAGGTACCGTATTTTGGAATGATAAGGCGCTTGTCAGAGTAGAATGTGCGAAAACGATCAATTTCTTCCGGTGAGTGTAGATGCCGGGATAGATCTGTGATGTTAGGATTCCTTATTCGTTTTCGTGAAGGACCTACTGCTGTATGCTTGGTTTGTGGTCCTCGTTTGCGAGCATCCATGGTGAGAAAAGAGATTTTGGGGAAAAATGGGTTTTGGAGAAAATGGAAGATTTTGGGAGAAATCTGAAGAATAATGACGAGAAAGAAGCAAAGAGTAATGGATTATGTTAGGTTGGGTGAATGGGTAACTGAGTAAAATGAGGATGGATGAGTTTTTGAGAGAAGAGAGAAAATGTTAGGGTTGTATTCGAATACTGCACAAGAGAAAACTAAACCTAAAACATGAATCAGCTTTTATATCTGGGCAAAAATGCGAAGGTGTAGTCGACTACACCTGCTTGTATTCGAATACACATTTTTCTGGGAACGTGTATTCGACTACACATACAATGTATTCGACTACATGTTTTTCTGGGAAAGTATGTATTCGAATACAGACCTTTGTATTCGACTACATAAGCACAGTTTTGCTTAAAAACTCAGTTTTTTTTATAAAAATTGCATCATGTAATACACAAATTCATATATCAAAAAGCAATAAACAAGAGATATGACAAACTATGTATATTATGAAGTGGTTAAATATCATGTTCACTCAAAATACCAAGTTCTCTTCGGATTTTATAAAATGAGTCTTTAGGTAACGGTTTTGTAAATATATTAGCCAGTTGATTATGTGTATCAACAAATGTTACCTCAACATTACCTTTAAGTACATGATCCCGTAGAAAGTGATGTCGAATATCGATGTGTTTAGTTCTATAGTGCATGATTGGATTCTTCGAGATGTTTATTGCGCTTGTGTTATCACATCTTAAGGGAATGCATCCAAGATCAATTCCATAGTCATGTAATTGCTGTTTGAGCCAGAGAATCCGGGCACAACAGCTTCCTGCTGCAATGTATTCTGCTTCAGTAGTACTAAGTGCAACACAAGCTTGCTTTTTACAAGACCATGACACTAGTGCATTTCCTAAGACATGGCATGTGCCGCTGGTGCTTTTACGGTCTGTTTTGTATCCCGCATAATCCGAATCAGAGTATCTAACTAGGCTACATATGCTACCCTTGGGGTACCATAGTCCTACATTTGTCGTTCCTTTCAGATACTTCATAATTCTTTTAACAGCTACTAGATGTGATTCTTTCGGATCTGCCTGAAATCTTGCACACAGACAAACATTAAACATAATATCTGGCCTACTGGCCGTTAGATATAGTAATGATCCAATCATACCTCGATATTTGGATATGTCGATTGAAATTCCTGATGCATCTTTATCAACATATGTTCCGGAGCCCATTGGAGTTGTACTTTCTTTGCAATTTTCCATTTCAAATTTCTTTAGTAATTCTTTACAGTATTTTGCTTGATTGATGAAGATGCCGTGCTCAAGTTGCTTGATATGAAGTCCAAGAAAGTAGTTTAATTTCCCCATCATGGACATTTCGAATTCTCCTTGCATTATTGAAGAGAATTCTTCACATATGTCCTTGTTGGTTGATCCAAATATTATATCATCAACATAAATTTGAACCAGTAATGTGTGACCATTATCTCTTTTGACAAATAATGTTTTATCAACCTCCCCTTTGTCAAATCCTCGTTCACATAAAAAGGTGCTTAATCTGTCATACCAAGCTCTTGGAGCTTGTTTTAGACCATAAAGAGCCTTTTTCAATTTGTAAACATGTGAGGGATTTTTGGAATCTTCAAACCCAGGGGGCTGTTTGACATAGACTTCTTCATTTATGTATCCGTTGAGAAAGGCACTCTTCACATCCATTTGATATAACTCAAAATTCATGGAACAAGCATATGCTAGTAATAGTCGTATTGCCTCTAATCTTGCTACCGGAGCAAATGTTTCGTCAAAATCTATCCCTTCCTCTTGATTGTATCCTTGAGCGACCAATCTAGCTTTGTTGCGAACAACTATGCCATTCTCATCTAGTTTATTTTTAAACACCCATTTTGTACCAATGATGTGTTTATTTCCAGGATTAGGAACAAGTTCCCATACTTGGCTTCGTTCAAATTGATTGAGTTCTTCTTGCATATCAAGTATCCATTGATCATCTTTAAGTGCTTCACCAATTTTTGAGGGTTCTATTTGAGAAACAAATGCCATGTTTAAGCAAGCATCTTGCAACTTTAATCTTGTTGTGACTCCTTTATTGATATCACCTATGATATTATCAATTGGGTGATATCTATGGGTTCTCCATTCTTTAGGAAGATCATCACTTTGTTTTTCAATATTGACTTCACTTTCTTGATCTGGTTGATTAGTTTGAGGTTCTTGGCTTGAATCATTGCTTTCAAAAACATCATCATCACAAGAAATAATATTTTCCTCTTTTATGGGGTTAGTTTCATCAAAAGTTACATGCATTGATTCTTCAACTAATAAAGTTCTTTTATTGAAAATTCTAAATGCTTTACTAGATAAAGAGTACCCGAGAAATATACCTTCATCAGCTTTTTCATCAAATTTTCCAAGGTTGTCTTTACCGTTATTTAACACAAAACACTTACATCCAAAAATGTGGAAGTGAGAGATATTGGGTTTTCTACCTTTGTAAAGTTCATAAGGAGTTTTCTTAAGAATTGGCCTAATGATTACCCGGTTTGAAACATAGCATGCTGTGTTTACAACATCTGCCCAAAAATATTTTGGTAGATTTGAGTCGCTTAGCATAGTTCTAGCGAGCTCTATCAAGGATCTATTCTTTCTCTCAACAACCCCATTTTGTTGTGGTGTCCTTGGTGCAGAAAAATTGTGGAAAATGCCATTTTCTTCACAAAATTCTTCAAATGAAGTATTTTGAAACTCTCTTTCATGATCACTTCTAATTGATACAATTTTGGCAGATTGTTCGTTTTGGACTAGCTTGGCATAATTTTTAAATGCCTTAAAAGCTTCATTTTTACTTGCCAAAAATAAGGTCCAGGTGAACCTTGAGTAATCATCAACAATAACTAGTCCATATGAGTTTCCACCAAGACTTTTGGTTCTTGATGGACCGAACAAGTCCATATGTATCAATTGTAGTGGTCTAGAGGTTGAAATGACATTTTTAGGTTTGAAAGAACTTTTTGTTTGTTTCCCTTTTTGACATGCGTCACACAATTTATCCTTTATAAATTTCATTTTTGGTAAGCCTACAACAAGATCATGCTTGACCAATTTGTTTAAATGATCCATGTGAATATGAGCAAATCTCTTATGCCATAGCCAAGCATCATTATTGTCGCTTACCAAAAGACATTTCATTTTTAAGGATAAATCGTCAAGATTAAGTATGAAAATGTTTTTGAAACGCTTACCGACAAACTGAGTTTCATTTGTAGCTTCATTTTGTATGATGCACTCATCTTTATTAAAAATTATCTTGTATCCTTTGTCACAAAGCTGGCTAATGCTTATGAGATTGTGTTTTAGACCTTCAACATATAAGATATCTTCAATTGAGGGGGATGGTGATGTACCGACTTTTCCAAAGCCTAAAATTTTTCCTTAGTTGTTGTCTCCATATATTACATGTCCCTTTGATTCAAGTGTTAAGGCTGAAAATTTTGTTACATCACCCGTCATATGTTTGGAGCATCCACTATCTAAGTACCACATATTTGAAGTATCTTGCTTGAATACCTACAAAATTGAAATCAAACTTTATTAGGTACCCAATGTGCTTTGGGTCCTTGATGGTTAGTACCTTTCTTTACCCATATGTAATGTCCACTTGGAACACTAATGTTTCTAATGTAACATACATTAGGTGTATGACCATGAAGACCACAATAAGAACAAGTAGGATTAAATCTACTATTAGTAGCATATCTATGAGATTTATTTTGAATAATTTTCTTATTAGAAAAATCATCCTGTTTCATAACTATAATCTTTTCTTGATTAGATTGATTACTTGCTTTAACAAAAATAGTTTTGTTCAAATTTGGTTTATCAAATTTTGAATATCAAAGACCACTTTTGTCGTTTGAGTATCTTTGCATATTTAAGACATTTTCCAATCCTAATTGTCCCTTTTCGTATATGTCCCTTTTGAACAATTTTCTCCATAGTATCAACTTTTTCTTGTAAACTTGAAATTTGTTTCTTTTGTGTTGACACTAATTTACACAGATTTTTACATTCAATAAGTAATTCCTTTATTGCGTTTTGAGCATCATTGTATTCTATAATTAATTCACTATTAGTTTTATTATAAAGAGGAGAGTCTATATTACTAACCTCTTCTTCTTCATCTGATTGATGCGAGGCCATTAATGCAACATTGGTGCATTCTTCACTTTCTGTTTCTGAAGATGAACTTACTTCGTTGTCTTCCCAAGCTATGTATGCCTTCTTGAAGTCTTTCATTTTGATGGCATTCTTCTTAGCAAGGTTTGGACAATCTGCTTTAATATGTCCTTGTTTACCACATTCAAAGCAAGTGAAGTTTTGACTTGATGTAGAATTATCTTTCTTCTTGAAGCTTTTCTTTTTGAATGTTCTATCATTTTTAAGAAACTTACCAAATTTCTTAACTAGAAAGATAATATTTTCGTCTTCATCTGAATTGTCAACTTTGATTTGTTCTCTTGATTCGGTCTTTAGAGCAATATTTTTGGTCTTCTTTTCTTGAATTTCATTTTGTTCTAGCCTTCCAAGTTCGATTTCGTGCTCTTGTAGTTTTCCAAATAGTGCAGAAAGAGACATTTTGGATAGGCTTTTCATTTCAGATATCGCTGTCACTTTTGGTTGCCAAGCCCTTGTCAATGATCGTAGTACTTTTAGATTTAATTCATCATTGGTGAAGACTTTTCCAAGTGCTGTCAAGTGATTGGTTAAGTGGGAGAATCTTTTCTGCAAGTCTAGAATAGATTCTCCGGGCTGCATTCTAAATAACTCATATTCTTGTGATAGTGTGTTGAGTTTAGATCTTTTTACCTCAATGGTGCCTTCATGAGTTATTTCCAACGTATCCCATATTTCTTTTGCTGTTTTGTAGTGAGATATCCGGAAAAATTCGTCCATTCCTAGTGCAGATTGCAGTATATTCTTAGCCTTCTTATCGAACAGCACTTTTCTTTTATCATCATCAGTCCAAGAATCTTTTATCTTAATTTCTTCTTTGTTATTGATGACAGTTTTTGGAATGTGAGACCCATTTTCAACTGCATCCCATATGTCATCTCCTTGTGCTTCAAGGTATGCTTGCATAAGTATTTTCCAGAAATCATAGTGCTCTCCAACAAAACATGGTGGCTTGGTACTGCTACCACCATCTCTAAAAACAGGTTGTGCGGAAGCCATGTATATTTGATCGAGGAGTAAGTTACCTTAACCCGCTCTGATACCAATTGTAAGTACAGAAGTACGCCTAAGAGGGGGGGTGAATTAGGTGTAGGTAGATTTTCCTGTTTTTTTTTTTATGATAGTTGGATTTTGTGAATTTAAGAACAAGGTTTAATAATAACAGCAGTAAGTAAATGACACTTTAAGATTTATCCTGGTTCCCCTTATAACCAAGGGTACGTCCAGTCCTCTTGCACACCACAAGAGATTAATTCAATACATGTTAGAAAAGTACAACTCCCACCCTGGGATTCTTGCTACAAAACTTCTAACAATACTTCTAAGATAGAACACCACTATCTTAGATTAAACTAATTTATACAAATGATACAATCAGGTTTGAATGAGTCTAATATGTGGTATATTGATAAACAACTCAATAGCAATTCAAGTACTTGAGAACCTTTTGAAATGATATGAAAATCTAATGCAAGTACTTAGAAAATTCAGAATTTTGTTCAAAGTTGTTCAATGAATTGATTCAAGGATAGTTCCCCTTTGATCTGAAGTTATGGGGTATTTATACTCCATAAAACATCCCTTCAGATTCGTGGCCATTGATCCAAGAGGTTTGATGAAAAATTACAATGTTCTAGAGACATCCCAGATCTGAAATATTGTAATGTTTCCAGGTGTATTCGAATACAACATATGTGTATTCGAATACAAGTCTCTGTAACGTTCAAAAAATTCAAATTTTACATCTTGTATTCGAATACACATTGGTGTAGTCGAATACAGATTAGTGAATTTTAGCCTCTGACTTAGCTTGTATTCGACTACAGATATGTGTAGTAGAATACACATATAGTAATTTTGGCCACTGACTTGAAGTGTATTCGACTACACATTGTTGTAGTCGATTACAACATTTAAATTTTTGCCTCTGACTTATGTTGTATTCGAATACAACATGGTGTATTCGAATACACTTATGTACTTAGTCAAAAATCTGATTTTCAACTACTTTGTTAATGTGTTTTGGACTTTTGAAAATATTTTAAATGCATGCATAAATGTGACTTGTTCTCATGTACTTGAAGTATTGGTGGGTATCATATACCTTTACATTTTATCATCTATGGTTTTAATTTGAAGCTTATTATGAAGCTTATGGATCTTCTTTTTGATCTTGTTGCATTGTCCATAGTCGGTGGTTTTGTTGTCATCAAAAACATGTAGTTTACATTAAAAGTTGGTATTGTTGTTGTATTTCAAACCTTGTAGGTACTCAAAAACAATTGTTTCAATTCATCACATACAATGGGGGAGTATGCATATACAACGGGGGAGTATGCATATATGACGGGGGGAGCAATGATTTCAACTATACACTTTCTTCACAACAACAAAATTTTGTCATAATCAAAAAGGGGGAGAATGTAAACTACATGTTTTTGATGACAACAAAACCACCGACTATGGACAATGCAACAAGATCAAAAAGAAGATCCATAAGCTTCATAATAAGCTTCAAATTAAAACCTTAGATGATAAAATGTAAAGGTATATGATACTCACCAATACTTCAAGTACATGAGAACAAGTCACATTTATGCATGCATTTAAAATAGTTTCAAAAGTCCAAAACACATTAACAAAGCAGTTGAAAATCAGATTTTTGACTAAGTACATAAGTGTATTCGAATACACCATGTTGTATTCGAATACAACTTAAGTCAGAGGCAAAAATTTAAATGTTGTATTCGACTACAACAATGTGTAGTCGAATACACTTCAAGTCAGTGGCCAAAATTGCTATATGTGTATTCTACTACACATATCTGTAGTCGAATACAAGCTAAGTCAGAGGCTAAAATTCACTAATCTGTATTCGACTACACCAATGTGTATTCGAATACAAGATGTAAAATTTGAATTTTTTGAACGTTACAGAGACTTGTATTCGAATACACATATGTTGTATTCGAATACACCTGGAAACATTACAAGTGTGAATAAATATGTTTGAGTATGCTCTGTGTTGTATATGAAAAATCATTAGTGTTAAATGAGTATTAAAAATGGAGAATCTTTTAATAGCTGCATTTACTTAATGATTGTGGTGAAAAGAGTCAGAGTATGCTCATGCATTTCATAGTACATGGTGACTGCGATGGGGCCATGGTGATAGTGGTGACCGTGATGGGCCACGAGATGATGCCATGTGAATTGTTGATTCATCTTATCCTTGCGAGGATTGTCGCGTCGTGCTGATCTGTGAGAGATTGCACTCTAGAATGTGTTGATCTGTGAGCGATTGCACTCTAGAAAATTGTGTTGGTCTGTGAGCGACTGCACTCTTGTATGTCGTGCTGGTCTGTGAGAGACTGCACGCTAGTAAATCATGCTGATCCGTGAGAGATTGCACCTCGGTAATTAGTACTGGTCTGTGAGAGGCTGTACAATTATGATTTACGCCCCTCGAGGAGGGTTTTGGTTTGGAATTTCGGAATCATGCATTTTGGCATATACGCATTGCATTAGGGTGCTTGGCACGCGATTCATGTTTGTTATACTTTGATAATTGTATATACATATTCGGTTGTTGTTGTGATTTGTCGTAATTGCTTTGAGGTGTGAAGATGGGTTGATTAAGTTTTGATGTATTTATGTGTTCATAATTGATTTAATGAATATTCGATTTGTGATTGAGGTGTGAATTTGTGGAGATTAATTTGGTGTTAATTATGTGTTCATAATTGATAATATTAATGTTTGAAGTGTTGATTGATTCAGAGTCATTTTAGAATTGAAGATCTGTATTTTCTTAGTTGTATTTGGCTATGACAGTGCAGTTTGTCAAAACTTAATTTTTTCAACATTGTTTATGCATTTTTGGACATATGAAAACCCTTTCGAGGAGTATGCTAAGACAAAAGGTTCTTTTGAGCATTTGAAAATATAAGAATTTTGCTATGTGATATTTGTTAATTTCGGTTGGTGACCTTTACAATTATTGTGGAAATCTAGGCTTTGCCCTCAGATGAGAAACAGGATCATCCTACCAGTTAGTACCCTGGAGATGGGAAAGTAGTTATTCATACTTGACCGAAGTTGTGCCAGGAGGATCTTGCGGGCCGCGTGGAGATCACCCGGGTTGTGTAGTTTTTGTAGCATGATCAGATTAGGTGGTTGTATAAGGACTAGATGTCTTTCTTTTGTGATTGTATTTATTTCATTTTGGAAGATTGTATCTATGCTTAAACTGTTTGATGTCTTTTCTTTTGGTGGGTCCATGTTTCACTTTTTGATGTGACGTGGGGAAAGTTAAAATTCTTGGGGCAGTGCTTTTGTACAGGTCTGCCGAGAATACCCCAGGGGTATGAGCTATGATCGATAAGCCTCATAGCCCCGGTGTATTTTGATGTTTGAATACTTTGGATTTTTATTTCAAAAAATTATTCCGCTGCTTGTAAATATTTGTTGACTTTGTCGTTATATTACGACTAAAATATTTATCCAAAAGTATTTCCTTCTTTATTTTCTTTGTTTGTTTCTTTGTTTTATTTCTTTGTTTAAAAAAAAAAATACACCCGCGCTGTTAAAAATCGGGGTGTTACAAATATGAAGTAAAAGTTGAATTTGAATGTTATATGTGATAAAGTTTTAACCTTGATGATATATATGAGTTGAAGTTGAATTTTCTTGTTATATATGTTAAAGTGTTAATCTTTATGGTGTATGTTATTTCAAGTTTTGATTTTTGTGTGTGTGGCGAAATTTATAATTTTCATGATTATTTGTCTATGAATATGTGACACTCATGATAAGGATGTGTGGCATGTAATCTTAGTGATATGTGAATAAGATGATGATTTTAAAAAGTGGTTTGAATGCATATGACATGATTCTTAGTGGGCTATATGAGAATATATCTCTTTCATAATATATCATCATTGTCATGACATATGCATCTTTGTGGAAGTTGTATTAGTGGAAGGTTTGTTTTCCTCATTAGTATGGGTGATATTTTTGTGTGGAAGTTTCCTTAGTGGTAGGTTTATATCCAGATCATATAATTTTAGGAGTATGCATTATGTATATATTTTTGTCATACAATTTACCGATTTGCATTTTTTCTTTAAAATTGGAGGTTCTTACTTTTATATGTTTTGTGTTATTCTTCTGTATGTTTAGCTTTGGTTTGATGCGGATGATGGAAAAAAATTGACCCTTACAACAACATTCTAGGTACTAATGAGTTCGAGGAAATTAAAGAGTAGTTGATGAGTATTAAAGTGCGACGAACGTGGGGTAAAAATGGGTTTTCAAGACTATTTTGTAACAGTAGAATTCTGCGATAGTTGCTTTAGTTTTGAATAATTACTTTTTCTTTGTTTAGCTTTGAATAAACATTTTGTTAATAATATTAAATAAAAGTGATTGTTACTAATTATTTAAATGAATAAATGTTAGGAATTTTTATTTAAAAAAAAATCATCGTAAATTTTTCTAAACAATATATATTTTTACGTAACGCATTACAAAAATCTAGGGCGTTACAAATATGATAAATCTTCAAAGGACTAATCTGATCAAGTTAGAAACAATCAACATAAGTCAGAAGAAAGATCTTGGTGGAAATACAAGTCATCTCATCAGGAAACTCTAATCATTTGAAGTGCAAGTGATCCTTTGAGGACCAAATTATCACTAAAGGATAGCACTTTGTTTGGCTTACTCTCATTAATTGAGCCTACCTCTATGGATGTAGCATTGACAGATGATGGATGGATTATTGTAATGCAAAAAGAGCTAAATGAATTTAAGAGAAATGATGTTTGAGATCTAGTACTTATAGACCAAAGAAGACAATTATTGGAACCAATGTTGAGACAAAATCCCAAATTAATATTTTGATGATAATTAAACAAAAGGTTACTTAAGACTTCTAATTATGATTCTAAGTGTTTTTGGTATTTAAGAATGTATTTGAGTGTGTTAAACAAGATAGGTACCAATCATTACAAAACAAATCTTATTAAAATAAGGAAAGCTCATTAAGAGAAACGAAGAACATTCTTGACAAATTCCTGGAAAACGAAGAATGTTCTCCACATCTGCAGATTAATAAGAATGATAAAATTCCTATATAAAATATTAGATCCAGGAATTGCAATCCATTCCATATTTTCATCAGAAATATACAAGGATCAATCTAAGCAAGAATCACTCCAAAATTCGAGGGCAAAACACTTTGCTTCAAAAAATAGATAAAGCAACATCATTCTCCAAGTTAAGCAAGTGCAAGTACAAAATGACAAGATGGAAAGGACACTACTGTTGTAAGTTCAAACAGACATGCACACATGATTCAAGGCATGGGATCACTTCAGACAACTGTCAAAAATCAGAACAAAAGTCATCTCATCTCAAGGCAAATTCGAAAATCATTAATGGTTCACAAGAACATTCATGTTTTAAGCAAGAACATTTTTGCTTTATGGCTGGTCTTATTCATTCACTTACACATGATAGCTGTAATATTTCCAATGGCCAAATGAGTTGTCATAAGCTATTTTGAAGCCTATAAATAAAGCCTCATGATGAAGAACATATCAGAGCTCAAAGTGCCAAGCAAAACATCACTCATTCAATTATACTCAAATCCTCTTGAGCTTCTCAATCATTTTCAAGTTTCAGTTTAGTTTTTAGTAAGATATTAGAATCAGTACTCACTAAGTTCTAACATCTAGAATCTATTCTCAAAGACGAGTTGAGCATACCCAGATTCTAACAGTCTCAAAAATCATTACTTTGTGTCTCAAGGCTATATTGTTGACATAGCTTGAGCAGTTTGTAAAAATCCTTTCTATGATTTAAAAGGTAGTTTGTAAAATCCTTTATGAAAGAGTGTAAGGTAACTTATGGAAATCCTTTATAGGTATAAAGATAGTACTTTGTAATAGATCAAAATTGATTTGTAAAAGCTCTATGAAAACCAAGAACGTTTTTGCTATGAGCACTTAGTGGAAAATCTCACAATTGTGAGGATTGGACATAACCCGTGTTGGGTGAACCACGAAATATCTTTGTGTTATATCTCTTTCCTTATCTCTATTTACTTTTTATCTTATAATCATTTTTTATATTGATAAGTTAATATTGTTGTTTTCTTTCCACTAACCAAGAACATTATTCGTTTGTGACAAATATCAATCTTGAGTTAAACATTTTAATGTTTTAACAGGAATTTTTAAAAATGGGCAATTATAATTCAAACTCCTCTTCCTTATAATTGATATTGTTACTTCAATTAGAATCAGAGACAGGTTCTAAGGATTAACACCTAAAAAGTGTTAGAGTAAAAGATTCAGGAATATAATGTCAAAAGCTAAAAATGTCAGTCCATAAAACCCAAAATGACATATATAAAATCATTATAAAGATTTATGTAAGACCCATAGTTTTAAATTCTAATTTATGTATTTTAGTGTATTTTCGTATTGAACTATGAGGCTTTTTAGCCAAGTTATTGATATTTTGTGAGTTTAATGCCCAAAAATATCTTTTGATGTCCAATTAAAATTATTTGTCGATAAATAAATTAGATTATGTACGGTGAATCTATTGTCGAAGAAAAATTTATTTATGTTACGAAGAATTTAATTTTGGACAGTTTGGTTAAAAATATATCGGGTTGCTAAAAATTGTATCTGCCAATTGAGTTGCGACGAGAGTGGATATTTTTATCAAATGGTTCGGGAGGTTATGGGTGAAATGGTAATTTTGATAAATATCTAGCTATTTTTAGATATTTGTTAAGTTATAATTAATATATATAAAAATATATATATGTTAGGAGGGAAAAAGAAAGGAAAAAGGAAAAGAAAGAAAAGGAAACGAAGGAAAAAGAAAGAAAGGAAAATTAAAAGAAAACTTTTTCTTCCTCCCCGATTGTCACGCGAATCCTCCATCTTCTTCCTTCTGGCTTCATTTTCGTTTGCTTCCTTTTTCTTCAAGAAGAGAAACCGACGGCTTGGTGGATAATAAAGCAAGGATTCCTCAACTTCGTTCTTATTCTCGGATTCGAATACGGTGTTGGTGATTTCAAAACCGTCAAACACAAACCCTCACGTTTCTTCTAGATCTAAGCTTCATTTCAAGAAGTGATAGAAGGGAAAGTTGCTCACATCCACGCTACGGTGCTAGTGAACCAACTTTGGAAGCGACGACACGAGCGAGAATTTTACCGGAATTAATCGTGGTGCCATAGTCGCTCGTTAAAGCTATCGTTAAGGTAAGGGATCCTCCTAAACTTTTAGTTTGCATTTAGGGACTTATTTGTGGTTGTGTGGAAAATAAATTTTTTGGGTTTGAAGTATAGATTTGGGGAAAATGAATTTAATGCTTTTATGGGTGAAATTTAGGAGTTGGGTTTTTGGTGAAACTGATGAGTGTTTTCGTGGAAAAGGAATTTGATTCATCTATGTTTGAGTTTTGTGGAAATTTGTGGTGATTGATGATTGATGATTGAACTTGGTGTGGATTTTGTGGTTTTTGAATTGATGGAATTTAATGTAAATTGTGGATTAAATTTGATGTGTGTGGTGGAAAATAAATGTTTGAGTATTCTCTGTGTGGAATTTGAAAATCCTTAGAGTTAAATGAGTATTAAAAATGGGGAATCTTTTAATATCTGCATTTACTTAATGATTGTCGTGGATAGAGTCAGAGTATGCTCATGCATTTCATTGTAAATGGCGACCGATTGGGCCATAGTGATAGTTGTGACTGGATGGGCCACAAGATGATGCCATGTGATTTGTTGGTTCATCTTATCCTTGCGGAGATTGTCGCGTCGTGTAAGGTTTGCGATAGGCTACACATTTTTGGTAAATTGTGTTGACCAGTGATAGGTGGCACCTCCTGTTTTTGCTACTGACTTCTGAAACAACCTTGTATTCGAATACATAGATGTTGTATTCGAATACGACATTGGAGTTTTGTTTAAAACTCCATTTTTCAACTTTGATTATGCATGTTAAACATATGGAATCCCTTTCAAGGTGCATGCTAAGTTGAAAGGCCATTTTATGCATTTGAAATTTAAATGCTATGTGTTATTTGTTAATTTCAGTTGGTGACCCTTTATGACTATTGTGGAAATCTGGGTTTTGCCCTCATATGAGAACCAGGATCTTCCCACCAGTTAGTACCTTATAGATGGGAAGGTAGTTGGACACACCTGACTGGAGATGTGTCAGGAGGATCTAGTGGGGCGCGTGGAGATCACTCGGGTCGTATAATATTTTGGTAATATAATCATATTAGATGATTGTATAAGGACTAGAGGTCTTTCTTTTGTGGATGTATTTACAATATGTTGGAAGACTGTACCTATACCAATATTGTCAACTAGAACTTTAATTTGATGGGTCTATGTACCACTTTTTGATGTGACGTGGGGAGAGTTAAAATTCTTGGGGCAGTGCTTTTGTACAGGTCTGTCGAGAATACCCCAGGGGTATGAGCTATGTCTGATAGGCCTCATAGCCTTGGTGTATTCTAATGTGTAAATACTTTGGATTCGTATTTCAAAAACTATTCCGCTGCTTGTAAATACTGTTGACTTTTGTCGTTGTGTTACGACTTAAATATTTATCCAAAAGTATTTCTTTCTTTATTTCTTTGTTTTTATGAATTTGTTTAGGAAAACAAAATACACTCGCGCTGTTAAAAATCAGGGTATTACAATTTAGTTAGGAAAATTCGCAGCGGATAAGAAAATTTGTTTATAAGGAAATAAAAACTTTTATAACTAAATTAGGATATCACATTTCTAAATTTAATTCCAAAAACTTAGTAGTACTTATAAGGTTTTCATACAAAACGTCGTTTCTAATTAAATACATAAAATATAATTTACAACACTTAATTCCTGAAATCACCTATCAGAGCTAGGTTTCTCCCAAACTTGAACTTCAAGACTCATTAACCTGTAATAACTGCGATTTTGCAAACGTAGAGTCAAGTCAGTGAAACACAAAGAATGAAGAAGTTGAATTTTGAAATCATGTTGATAGTACAATATAAGTATGAAAAACACGCAAACAATTATAGTAGACAGTATCATAATCACATAACAATATATCAAAATATTTAAGCAAATAGTACCATATTATAACATCAAAGTCACTGAAGTAAAATAATTATCTCATTATAATATGCATCAAATCATCTAAGAGAAATTATTATTACTTTCTAAACACATTAATAACAACAAAACAATCACAAGGAAATGCAATGCTGTGCATGAGCTTAGACTCTACTTCACAATGTAGTATTATTCTAACTTTGAAGTACTTGGCTAGGAGGCTTGATACTATGCTATCATCTTGGTGGATGAACAATTCAAATAGGCCTTGTCCTCGTAGATCTCCTCAACTCAATTTGAGACACATATACGTAACAGTCGAGGTAAACGTGTATTGCGTGATAGCTCCCAACATTTGGAGTGCTACCTCCAAGTCACCTAGAAATTCCCCACCCAAATACCTCCAAGGTCTAACAATTTTGCCTTAAGGCTCAACAACAAACTGCTACGATCAGGCTCATTCAGTTGTACTTCCCTAGAATCACCAGGAATCATCACTTCATAAATAATCTTCACTTCACAAATTCTCAATATTTATTTTCTCCCCTCGTTAGCTTCGACTACTTCATTAAGAACGTCATCTTTAGGAATCATCACTATTTCATCAATTATGGGTACTTCAATATTCTCATCACAATTTTATAACATCATTAATCATACATAATCATGATCATCATATAAACTCATCACAATTTTATAAAATCATTATCATCAATCGAAAATCATCATTATCATCATGTAAACATATATCATACCATGCATCCATCTTTTATCATCACATCACATAAATTTGTATAATCAAACATATGCACATAATTTAATTCGACATCCAACATCATAATAATGGAAAATATCAACTACCACACAATTATTAAGAATTAAATCAATCAACACCTCATTAACTTTTCTAATTTCACATTTTAATCTCACAATTCTCATATTTCACAGTAATCAATTTATCTCTCAAAGGGCTACTGCAGTACGTAGCGAGCCCTAGATGAATTGTTGGAAAATACAGTTTTTCCGTTCATCTCACAATATATTATACTCGTGAATTCAAACTATATCTCACCCCTTACCTTATTTCGACGCTTTATCAAACTCTATGAATCAATGGGACTTTTCGACAGCAACTGCAGATTGAAAATGTAAAACAGACGAATTCGAAAATATAGCAAATTTGCAAAATCACCGAGACGCGACTGATAAATTATACCGAATATAAAAATCAATATTAAAATGGAGCCAAAACGACGAGAAGAAAACTATAGAAAATGTCTCACCGACTCGTCGAAGCGCCGGAAGGGTTTGACGTCAACTTCACCAAAAAAATGCGAAGCAGTAATGTTTCTTAAAGGTTTTGACGAAAGGAATCCAAAAACGATGTTAGTTTTTTGAGACGACAAATACGGTGATTGGAATCAGCCAAAAACAGCTCGCCCAAAGAATGAAACGGAGTTGTTTTCTGAAAAAACGGAGAAACTATTGATAAAATTGATGTCAAAAATAGATTTAGTGGCCAATTTTATGTGGGATAAAGGTTGTGATCGATTCAAACAGAAAAGAATTAGTGGGAGGGAATTTGAGAGAAAAAGGATTTTTTTTGAGTATAGTTGCGTGCGTTCTGTCAGCATGAATTATTTGGCAGTTTTTTTTTTATTTTTTTAAATGTAGATGGAAGGGTGCAAATAGGAAGGACTCAAAACTGGGGTGTAGAAAGCAAACAGCCGAAAACAAATGTAGAAGCAAACAACATTGAGGGATAAAGAAAGTGGTATATCCCAAACTTTATTTTATTTTTAAACTATCGCAAACAAGTTAATTACTTGTTCTATTCAATCCATAATTAAAATATTACTCTCTAAAATACTCACATTAAAATACTAATATTTTCCTACGCTCTTTAAGAATACCAATCTCTTTTATTTATTTTTTAAAAAACTTTTATAAAATATTCAACCTTAAAATATATACACTAAAATACTATTATTTATCGGAAAATACATGAAATAATAAAATATAATATTTTTTATTTATATCACTTACTTAGTCAAATATGTACAAGATTAGCACATCCTAGAAAACACACATATAACGAAAATTATTCGCAAAATTTCTCCACATATATTCTAAAATAATTTTAACATCAAATTATTTATTTAAAACCCTATTTCCCTAAGAAAATATTTATTTTAAAATTTGGGGTGCTACAAAATACATTGCTAAAGGAGGGTCATCAAACAGACCACTGTACTTTGATGGCTCAAATTATTATTGCTGTAAAACAAAAATGCAGTTGTGTCTAAAGTCATAGAACACTGGTACATGGCGCATCATCACAAATGGATAATTCATACCAAGAATAGATCCAACTGATTCAACATCTGCTGAAAAGAAAGAAGCAAATTGGAGACCAGATGAAAAATCTAAGGTACTTCTAAACTCAAAAAGCTCAATTATTTTTATCATGTGATTTAAGTAGGGAAAAAAGTGAAAGACTAGATGAATGTGATACGGCAAATAAAGTATGGGACATATTGCGAACTCACCATGAAGGAACAAGCCATGTTAAGGAAACAAGAATAGACATTGGCATACAAAAGTTCGAATTATTTGAAATGAATGAATGAGAGACAATCAATGAAATGTACTCAAGATTCACAACCATAGTGAACGAAACGCGTTCTCTTGGCAAATCTTATTTAGTGAAAGACATATTAAGAAATATCATGAGATGTCTTCCATGTGGAGACCAATGGTAAAAGCTATAAATTAAGCCAAGAATCTTGAGGTACTAGGATTTGAAGAACTTATTGGAACTCTAAGAGCACATGAAGTGTTGTTACAGGAACATAAACCTATAAAGAAAGGAAAAATAATTGCTTTAAAGGCATCTCATAATTCACTAAGCCTGCAATAATCAAATGAGAAAAGTGATTCAGAAGATGGCCAAGAAGATGATGATGAAGAGATTGTTCTCTCACAAGAAAGATACAGAGAATGATAAGGAGAAGAGATCAGATCAAAAAATGATCTCCAAATAAAAACGACTTCAAAACTGAAGTAGAGAAAAGTAAAATGACTTGTTTTAGATGCAGCAAACGAGGACATTATAAAACTTAATGTCCCTTGAACAAAAGAGCGCCAAAGAAATATTATTTCAAGAATAAATCAATGATAGTGACCTGGGATGATTCTAATGAATAAAAAAATAGATGAACCTAAAGAAGCCAACCTATGTCTGATGCAAACTCTAAAGATATAGAGGTAACAAATTTTGAACCTTGTCTTTTGTGTGATCAAATGGAAAAGAATTTGATAACTTGCTAAATGATTCAAATTTTCTTGTTAAAAAGTGTAGTTCTTTTAAAGAAAAATTTCACAAAGAAAAAGAGAAAAATCAAGCTATGAATGATAAACTTAAAGAGATCATTCAAAATCCGAAAGAATACCAACTCAAAGATTTTAAAACTGAAAGTCAAGAACGTTCTGCATTTCAAAGAACATTCTCCTTAAAATTGAAGTTGAACTTCTTAAAAATGACTTGTCAAATTTCATTATAACTAAAATCTTTCAAAAAATCATGGGATCTCAAGTAGGAATATTCGATAAAGCTGTTATTGGTTTTGATAAAACTCAAAAAACCAAAATGTATGAAAACTTCTTTGTTTCTGAAAGAAATGAAAGTAAATGCAAAATTAAATGTTCATATTGCAACAAGATTTGACATCTTGAATTTGCATGCTATTTTAAGAAAATAGATGAAAAAATTAAGAACAGAAAGATCTTCAGAAAAGAAGAACATTCTGGAGCAAAAACAAATTCTTTTCAAAATCTGAAA
>JBBPBR010000001.1:38719803-38734848 GCA_037974775.1 Cicer pinnatifidum | reverse complement strand
GAAAATCAAGATAACTTCTAAGAAATAAATTGCATATCACAATTTTACTTCTAAACTAAAACAATTTTCCTACACAATGATAATAATAATATCAAACACCATTTTCAAAATTATCAATTGTCATAAAGTCATTTACTAAAATTAGTTTTTGACTAGTAACAACAATAACAACTTTACCATAAAAATCAATTATTTTTATAGATTGACGTTTAAGAAAACCTATTACTAGTGTGACCGTTATTATAATAATAATGAGATAATAGAGTTCCTAATAATATATTTCCAACGATATTAAGAACTTTCATTTCCTCTGTAACAATGCATCAGTGACTATCTTAATTTATTTATATCAATTGATCATACCATCTAACACAATTATGATACCTATATTCCTCGAAGTTCATTAAGATAAGAAAAAAAAATCAATAAATGAAAGGTTCTTATTTATCAACAATAAAGATACAGTTAGAGAGACATATTCATTGATCATTATTTTTTTTCCAGATACTAACCATAAGAATGGTTAGACAAAGATAATATGATCTTAATTAAAGAGTTATTAGTTGAGTGGATGAATCACAAACTCCTTTAGAGGTTTTCTTGAATTTCTTTATTTGTCTTTCTTTCTTGCAAAGAGTTGCTATGAGTATTTAGATTGTGAATATAAGTTGTCATTTTTTTTCTTTCTATTACTAGAGTTAGAGAACGTGTTGTTTTCAACCTAACTCCATTAAAACCCTAAATATTCAAACCTCAAATTAATGTAATTTTGTTTTTAATGTCTTCTTTCTTTTTTATTACTATTGTTATTAATATAAGCATTTATTTTCAAATACTTAGCAAAATATTCAGTCAAATTATATACATCATGTCATAACATATATACTTTTCAAAACTAACAATTGAATAAAAAATAGAATAATAATAACAACCACAGTAGAAAATTTAAAACAAATAAATAAAATAAAAATAACTTTCACACATTACTAATAATAAAAAAAATGAGGGTCTTACGTTCTATCCACCTCAAATATTTTCGTCCTCGAAACTGACACTAATAGAGAAAAATGTGAGTCTTACACGATTGCTCTATCAACCACTGAAGTTGAATATGTATCAGCAGTAAATTGTTGCTATCAAGTTTTATGGTTCAAAAATCAACTTTATGACTTTTCAGTAAGTATTATCATATTCCAATCTATTATGATAACATTAGTGTCATTAAATTGTCTAAAAAATGTATTCAGCATTCAGGGTTCAAACATATTGAAATAAAACATCATTTTTATTAGAGATCATGTGAATACAAAGGAGATTGAATTAATCTTCGTTGATACAAAGAATTAGTTACCTAACATTTTTACAAAGCCTCTTGTTGAAGAAAGCTTTAATTCTATCAAAGAATGAATAAAAATCATAAGAAATCCCACTCAAAATTGTTGAAATTAAAACCAGAACATTCTAGTCATAGCGGAGAACGTTCTCCTTTTTAAGCCTGTTTGTAACAAACAGCTCAAAATCAGCTTTTGAAACAGAAACGTTTGCTACTTTACAAAAGGTAACGACTACTTTACAGAAACGCCTGCCACATCATCTTCACTTTCCTCATTCCCAATAACAGATTGCCCAATCAATCAACTCACATACGTGGCACTCTCTCCACTCAAAAACCAACTGCAAAAACTCAAAAGCATTCATCTTTCTCCACTAAACAACACCTTCATACTTTTTTGAGAAAAGTTCATATCTTTGTCCCCTTCATCCTCAACTCTCATTTTTTTTTCAAACACGGCTCATACCGAAGCAGCAGCACGCAAGAACCGTAGCACACCAACACCATCATCATCTCCTTCACCATCTTCAACGCGCTTACCATCATCTCCACCAAGACCAACACCTCCATATTCGTCTTCAGATAGAACATTCATCTGACTACATGTCCTCATCCACGGAGTCAAGCCCTCAATCGATCACACTAGCACACTTGCCACCATTTTTCCTCCATTGTATCAATTACCTACTCCTTCAATCAGTCAAGCTCCACCTTGTCTTCGTAAATACCTCAACCCTAATTCGAGCATTTCATCTTCCAAGAGAATATCAATACGAGTCTTGGCAGGTATTGGCACCTCCAAAGCCAAAAACATAGACACAATGATATATACCAGTTATGATGAAGAGTCTGAACCTTCACCACCACCACCACAGATTCCCAAATCAAAATTGTCTTTTTGATCACAAAACCACTCTATATAGTATTGTTTTCTCCAAAATATTCGGACATTTTAATAACCCCTTGATGACTGAATATTCTCTTCAAAGAACATTTCACACATGAAACAAATTCCAAATGGTTTGTACGCACCTCTGTTATCAACAACAGTGTTGAGTTAACCTCACATCAAGAAAGTTATCCCTTTCACCAAGATGTTGAAGGACGTTCTCCATATCCTATTATTCAACAAAATTTGAATCCACTTCTCGATCAGGTATCCTCATAGTTTCTACATTTCAACCTCTCACCAATCCACCTTCTCAAAGTAATATATGCTCTCCACTACAAATCCAACACAACTCCTTAATCTCACCAGCATTTGTGTCCCCTCAAAAGACAACTTCCTCCATCTTTGGAATAAGCCAATATCTAGTCTTTCCAGATTCAGACATAGTTGAACCATATGTGCTTCATCATTCCGCTCCTACAAACTCTCTTCCTCACATTAATACATCATTTTCCATCTTGCCCACATTTTGTACCACAACAACACCTACTCAACATACTCCTCTATCCACTACCATTAAAGATAATCATCGTCAAATTTAAAAGACCAAAATGGAAAGGGAAACATCAAAGACATATAAGGAAATCCCCAAAATATTTGTTGCTCTTCAGACTATCATTGCTAGGAAAACACATCAGGACAAAGAGCAAGCTATTTTGAGGGATTAGATGGCTACCCAACTTACTCCAAAGCTCGATCTTAAGCCTCTCATACCTAATCCTCCTTCAACTTTTCCATACATACCTCAGTCGTCCCTATCTCCATCATTTGTGGGGTCTTCCCCTTCATTGTCTTTCTGATTTTGCTTTAGATTTCGCTCATACTCCTTTTTGCCCTGACTAGGGGGGATAAGTTATTTAGATTTTTAGTAAGATCAGAAGTTCCTTTTTGTATGACTACTTTTGTATTTTTTTTTTTTTTTTTTGAACCTCTTCTATGAGCAAAACTTTATTGTTATATCAATGAAAGTTATAATTTGATTCAAATGTGTAGCACATATAGATGGGGAGTTTTTAACTAAAAAGCTTTCTATAATTATTATTAGAATCCAAATTAAAATCTTAATTAACATATTACAAAGCATATCTTATTAAAATAAAGAAAGCTAAATCAGTGAAATGTAGAACGCTGTTGATAGATTTCTAGAAAACGAAGAACGGTCTCCATATCTGCAGATTAACAAGAATGATCAGATTCCTATATAAAAGATTAGATCCATGAATTTCAATCCATTCCATATTTTCATCATAAATATACAAGGATCAATCCAAGCAAGAATCACTTTAGAATTCGAAGGCAAAACACTTTGCTTCACAAAATACATAAAGCAAGATCATTCTCCAAGTTGAGTAAGTGTAAGTACAAACTGACAGTCTGGAAAAGACACTATTGTTGTATGTTCAAACAGACCACTACACTTGATTCAAGACATGAGATCACTTTAGGCAACTGTAAAGGTCTTGCTTTATGGTTGATCTTATCAATTCACTTACAGGTGACAACTGGACTATTTCCAATAGTCAAATAAGTTATCATAAACTCTCTTTAAGCCTATAAACAAAGTCTCATGATAAAGAACAAATCATAGCTCAAAGTGCCAAGCAAAACATCACTCATTCAATCATACTTGAATCCTCTTAAGCTTCTCAATGATTTCCAAGTTTTAGTTCAGTTCTTAGTGTGATATTAGAATGAGAACTCATTGAGTTCCTAAATCTAGAATCTATTCTCAAATACGAGTTGAGCATACTCAGATTCTAACAATCTCAAAAATCATTACTTTGTAACTCAAGGCTATATTGTTGACATAACTTGAACAGTTTATAAAAATCCATTTATGATTTAAAAGGTAGTTTGTAAAATCTTTTCTGAAAGAGTGTAAGGTACTATGTGAAACTCCTTTCTAGGTAGAAATGTAGTACCTCGTAATAGATCAAGATTGATCTATAAAAGCTATGTGAGAACCAAGAATCTTCTTGCTTTGAGCATTTAGTGGAAAATCTCACAATTGTGAGGACTAGACGTAACCCGTGTTGGGTGAACCACGATACATCCTTGTGTGATATCTCTTCCTTATCTCTATTTACTTTTTGTATTATAATCAGTTTGTATATTTATAAGTTAATATTGTTGTTTTCTTTTCACTAACCAAGAACGTTCTTCGTTTGTGACCAAGATCATCACCGAGTTAAACATTTTAGTTTTTTAACATGAATTTTTTAAAAAAGGGCAATTATAATTCAAACAACCCTTCCTTATAATTGACATTGTTACTTCAATAAAGTGGGTTTTCATAACCAAGTTAAATGAAAAAGGTGAAGTGGGCATTAATTACACTAAGACATTTTCTCTTGTAGCCAGGTTATAAGCTATTTGTATCCTACTTTCTTTTGCTGCAAATAATAGCATTACATTATTTCAAATAAATGTTAAAAGTGTTGTTCTTAATGTTTATATAAGTGAAGAAGTCTATGTTAAACAGGTTTTGAAAGTTCTGAATTTCCAAATCATGTTTTTAAACTTAGGAAATATATGTATGGTCTAAAACAAGCAACTAGGGTATGGTATGATAGACTTAGTAACTTATTTCTTAAAAATAACATTGAAAGAAGACAAGTAGATAATACATTTTTTAGAAAATCAATAGGAGATGATAGTCTATTATTCAAATTTATGTTGATGACAATATTTTTTGAACTACTAATGGCACTCTTTGAATTTCAAATGAGTTGGATAGGAAAACTTAGGTTTTTCTTAAGGATACATATTCAGGAAAGTCAAAAAGGTATATACATTCATCAAACTAAATATACAAAATAGCTTCTTAAGAAGTTTAAGATGAGTGATTGTAAATTTATTACTACATATATGCACCTAACTTGTTCACTTGAAAAAGATGATTCATGCGAAAAAGTTGACCAAGAAACCTATAGAGAAATGACAAGATTCGTACTTTACCTTACTACTTCCATATCTGACACCATGTTTAGTGTATCTGTATGTGCAAGATTTCAAGCTGGCCTTAGGGGATCACATTTAATCTTGTTAACATAATCCTTATATATCTAAAAGGCGACACTACCAACCTTATCTTGTTCTATAAGAAATCTCCTAAGTACAAACTAAATGGATACTTTGATTCTGATTAAGCTAGAGATAAACTTGAGAGGAAGGCATTAGTGGCAACTGCACATTTCTAAGTGACAACTTAATATCTTGGTCAAGCAAGAGACAAAAACCATTGCAATGTCAATAACAGATGTTGAGCACATTTTAGCAATGGTTGTAGTTTTCAACTTCTTTGGATGCAGCATCAACTTGAAGACTACAAAATCCTAGAGCTAAACACATAGAGATCAAACATCACTTCATTAGGGACATTGTTCAAAAAGGGGTACTAAACATTCAGTTTGTAGACATTGAACATCAATCGCCTGACATATTCACCAAACCACTACCTAAAGATAGGTTGGACTTCATCAAGAAAAACCTAAACCTTACCTTCATACCTGACTGAGGTTGTGATAACTTCAAAGTAGTTTAACTTTACATAATTTTTTATATTTTTTTTTTTGTAATACGTTATATTCATGTTATTATAAAAACAAAAAACAAAAAAAAAAAAGAGTTTCACTTTGAAGTCTTTTTGTCTTATGAAAAAGGGGAAGAAAGATATTTGATAAAGTGGCGAGATAATGATACTTAGACTTAGATGGATCCCTAAGTTACGGAAGTCAAAGAAATATAAAGAAAATTTGTTATAAAAAATACAAGTTGTGTCATCATAAAGAGGGGAAGATTGTTGGAACCAAGTTTATTTTATACTTATAGATTTTATGATAACAAAAGTATTTTATGAAAATAATATATTTGACTTCAAAGAGTATGAAAGAAGATGTGGTCAAGATTTGAACAAGATTTGATCAAGATTTATCTACAACAAAATATGAACATAATCAATGTGAAGAATTTACAAACTCAATCTGAACAAAATACAAACATAATCAAATTGAAGAATCTACAATCTCCATCTAAAAAAAAAATAAGAACATAATCAATCTGAAGAATTTACAAAGGCAATTTGAACAAAATACAATTCAGAATTAACCACAGACTAAATTGAAGCCCAAAATTTGACTATAAAATGATACTCAAGGTTGAAGAAGAAAATCATTGTAAACTATAAAAGAGTAGTCTTAGAGTTAAAAGAGAGAAACACTTGTTCAAAATAGAAATATTCTCTAAGTGTTTTTTCATAGAGTGTGATATTATTATTATCAGCTTTGTTAGAAGCAAATACTTCAAGTTCCAATGTTTGTTAGGAGAAGACTTGGCTTTTAGGGTTAAGGTGGTTAGTTCCACAAAATTATGAGGTTGTCAATCTTTTTGAGAACACTAGCTTGTAGGTTCAGATGCTTTGTAATTCAAGGTATTTGAATGAGTGGATTAAAGCCTTCTGAATAAGGGGATTGGATGTAGCCAAGTTAGTGGTGAACCAGGATAAATCTATGTTTCTACTCCAAGTAAGTCACCAAAAACGAAAGTAGATTTTTTATTTATTTATAAATTATCAAAAAGTTATCAACATAGGAAAACACAATTCAACCCCCCCCCCCTTTTCTCGTGTTTGCACCTTCATTAATCGTGGTGGATGGAATATGGAATTAATGCGCTCCTAAAATTCCAACACATGTCGTTCTACTTCTAATTCTTTTATTATTTTGCCCCTGATTTTATTTTCTTGTGTCTCTGTTTTCCTTCTTTTATCTTGTCTCTGGTTTTCTTCACTTTTTCCTCTAATTCTCCTTATTTCAAGTTACCACTTATCATAATGTGCCTCTGATTAAGTTGCCTTCGACCCCAAGTATAACTTTTATTATGCTACCCTAATCCGAACATGTTACTAATCACAGTGCCTCTTATTCAAGTATGCATCTGACCGTCCTTCCTCCTACTCATGTCATGCTTCATTTGACTCTATCGTGACACCTCTGATAATGTTGCCTCTAATCCAAGAATGAGTCATATCATGTTGCCTCTATTAAGAAATCGGTCTCTAGTCATGTTGCCTCTAATCCAAGCTTTCTTTAATGATGCTGGCTCTAGTGAGAGTCAGTCCTCTAGTTTAAACTACCTGGTCAGAATGTGAAATTTAAAAGACAGAGCCCCATATAAAGGAACAGTCAACTAGGATTTACCTTTTAACTATATTACCTTGCTAACTTGATTACATGGTTGCATTAATCGTATTGATTAAATGTGCATTGCATACATAACATTACATATGCATTGCATTCATCAAGTCATGACATGCATGGTCCAGGTACTTAGTGGGAAATTTGAGGATTGTTTCATGCATGAAACAATGGGTTAAGGAAGAATGAATTGGGACACTGGTTTGGGGATCATGGTCAGACCAACTTTATCAAGAGGTATAAATTATCTTGGTGATCCATACCAAGATAATTAGGAAACTTTTTCGTACTCTAAGGAAAAGAAAGACGACATGTTAATTTCCATACTTCAAGGAAAGGAGGATTTAAGTTATGTTTTCCATACTCAAAGGGAAAGATGATTAAAGTATTTTGACATGAACTCCATGTTATTCATGATAAATATTGCATTTAAGAAAAATAATTTTGAACTACCCTTCCCTTATTTAGAGCTCACTGAGATTCTTATCTCACCATCTATTTTTATTATATTATAGCAGATAAGAAGGGTTAAGGATGGAGTCATGACCAAATAATGTAGTTTTACAACAATACTTTGTCTGAAAAGCTTATGTACTTTGTAACTTTAGTGAATCAAAGGACATAATGTTGTCTTTATATTTGGTTTTAAGGATTTTACATGTTTGAAATTTGGTACTTCAAACGATGATTGTCAACTATATAACTTGTAGTTACAATTTAATTATATCATTGTACTTTATGAGATATTTAATGATTTCCTTTGTAAATCTAAATGTATGAATTAATTATCATATTTTAGATACATGGTGATGGGTTTTACATTTTGGTATCAGAGCTGATCGAATCAATTGGACTATGGGTATTGGGTTCAATTTAATATGCTTTTCTTTTTGCTATATGTTCTAAGTATTAGTTCACCAAATATTAAGTATAGTCAGTTTGGTATTTTGTGTTTGGTATGCAAAACTATGGCAGAAAGACCTGGAAAACATGATGAAATATGAATTGTTTTAACATGAGTAGCACCTATTTTGGAAAAGTGGTAGATTATCTCATTAGGTTGTTTAGGCTTATGTATTGAATAATTGTAGAACTCCCTGTAAGAAGGGTAAATCAAATTAAAAATATTCCAATAGTCAAAGATTGAGGGAAACCAAGGAAACTATATGCCAAACTATTAAAGAAGATTTTAATGGTTTGTCAATAAAAGCGTATAGAATTAAAGTTTATATGGAATATGAGGTTAGCAAAAATGTAAAGTTAAGCATACAGATTGAAATAGTTTATATGGAATGTAAGGTTACTAAAATGGGAAGTATCTATAGCCTAGAGCTGAAAGTTGGATACCATATCATGCCATAGGCTGCATAGTCTAAACGCCTAGGGTTAATTATTCAAAACAAAGGAAAAGTAAAAGGGTATGTAAACTACTCGATTCAAGTATAGTGATTGGAATGGAGGGCCAATGCCCTTGAAGATGTGAAATGTAAGGATAAATATTGAATGAGTAAATAGACAAAAAAAAAATATTCATTTAGGAGATGTTAGTCATTTAGGAGATGTTAGACTAGTGTAACAAATAAGTTATACAATATTTGACAACATTTTTATCAACCTTCAAATTGGTAAGAACTAGTCTAATTTCTTTGCAATAATTGAAACAATTTGTAGCTCCAATTCATATTCTATTGATTTTGGATTTTGGATTTTGGATGGTTGAGTCATAAATGGTTTCTTGGGGTATTGGAACAATGGTTTCCTATTATAGAAGTAGAAACTTGACGTGATTAAATTCCATATTGTTTGGATTATATTAGACTTGTATGGGTATGAGTAGGTTAAGATACTAGATTTGGGTTTTAACCTAATAGAAGGGATGAATAGGGAACTAAGAGTTAGTTACTCAGTAGTCAAATAACTACAGGTTCCTCTGATCAAATTCCATTTGATCAAATTTTCATCTGATATAGTTTTCCTTTTAATCAGAGTACCTTTGACCAGATTTTCCTCTAACACAATTCATCCTCTGATTAGATTACTTTTTATATATTTTTCCTTTGATGCAGTCCTTCATCTGATCTAACCTTCTCTAATCATACTTCCTTTGATCTAGTTCTTCTATGATCGCAGTTCCTCTAATCTAGTTCTTCCCTGATCACACATATTTTGATCTAGTTATTTCTTGATCAAACTTTATATAATCTAGTTCTTCCCTGATTAGTTTGTTTGATCAGATTATCGCTAATAAGATTTACCTCTAATACATTTCTTCCTCAAATTCAGTTTTTCTTCTGATTAGACTTTCTCTGATCTAGTTATTTCTTTATCAGACTTTCTTTAATCTAGTTCTTCTTCTGATACTATTACCTCTAATAGGATTTTTCTCTAATACAATTCTTCTTTTAATTCTTTTTTTTTTCTGATATAGACTTCCTCTAATGTAGTTCTTCTCCAGATTAGATTACCTATTATCAGATATTTCTTTGATACAGTTCTTCTCCTGATTAGATTACCTATGATCAGATATTCCTTTGATACAGTTCTTCTTCTTATTAGACTTTTTTCATCCAATCTCTAATAAAATTGTTGTGAGTAGCGATGTAATTTTGAAGAAGAGAAACAATTGTATTACATGCAAATTTCTTCAAGTAAACACAAAAATCATAACTTCTTCTAATGAATTTGTGTTTCAATATGAAGAAATTAAACCTCAAGTACCACTGTCTAGGGGGTTGCTTGAGTCCATAGAGTGATCTTTTAAGATAAAATACCCAATCTTCTCTTCTTTTAAATTCAAAAACCATAAGCTTGGTTCATAAGATTAGTCTCCTTCAAATCACCATGAAGGGAGGTTGTTTTGACATCCAATTATGCTCCAAGTCCATAATGAAGTGAGCAACTATAAATAACAAAATTATGATGGATGAATGCTTGAGCTCAGGACTGAATATTTCATCAAAGTTTATACCCTCTATTTGAGTGAATTGCTTTGTTGCAAGCCTTGTGTTGTATCTGGAAGGTTCAACTCCTAGAATTCTTTCTTTCAACTATAAAATTCACTTACTCCAAATTATCTAGTCTCCTTTTGGCTTAAAGAAAAAATCTCAAGTATTACCTTTATCAAAAGAGTTTCACTCTTCATTCGTGACTAACATCCACTTTTGACTATCCTTGCACTTAATGGCTTTAGTAACATTCTTTAGTTCCTTCCCACTCAATTCTTTAGCAGTGTGAAATGCATAGTTGATCATATCAGCTAAAACCCATACCTCTGAGGGGAATATATCTATTTGTTGTCTATATCCCTTGCTAAAAAATACTAACATGTATTATCAGATTACCATAATCTAAATCAGCTACTATAGGGTTGTAAGTTAACTCTTCCTATGAGTTTGGATTAGATCAGACTCTGGCTCATTTCCACCACCAGACTCAACCTCGAGCTCAAGACTATCAAATACATTTTGAAATGGAATCTGGTTTTCACTATATTTAGTTACTTGTAGAACTTTTTGTATGAAATTTAACACCTCTACATATAATACATCTTTTGTTTCAATGAGCCATATTTTATACCTTTCTCTCCACATATAATACACCTCTATATATAATACATCTTTTGCTTCAAAATATCCTCTCTTTGTTCTAGGTTCCATTTTCATCATTTACATGATAATATGTAGTACGCGTAAAAACTTTAAGGTGGTTGTAATCTAGAACCTTACTAATCCAAACTTTCCTACTACTATCATCTAGAAAAGTAAAGAAATACTTGATATCTACATGAGAAGTTATCTGTGTTGGTCCCTATAAATCATTATGGCTATAGTCTATAATTCTTTTGGTGTATTGTTGGTCAGTTGTAAATTTAACCCTATGCGTTTTTCCATATACAAAATGTTCACAAAAAGGTAGCTCTCCAATATTGTCTCCAACTAGAACTCCTTGCTTACTCAAAACTTGCATCTCTTTGAGACTCACATGTCCCAACCTTTGATGCCAGAAACATGTACTTTCTAATTGGATAAATTAGCCTTGCATCTCCAATTTTGATGCTTCCATCTAGAACATAAGTGCTATTTTCTTGTAACCTTTCCTCATCATTATGGAACATTTCATTACCCTCAAGGTACCACGTTCAGCTTGGTACAAGCAATCAGACTCCTCCAGTACCCATAAGGGATATTAAGTTTCTTATGAGTTGAGGAACATATCCCATTCCTATTGGTATTCACCTCTTACAATCTTCAAACTTTAAATATACTAAACTAATTCCTACAACCTTACCTTCTAAATTATTCCCTATGACGACCTCCCCTGTCAATTTATGGAATCCAAGAATCAAATCTCTTTGGAGTCATACGAAAAGAACATCTTGAGTCCAAGACTCACTCATCATCAGAATACTTGGTAGTTTCCATTAGCACATCAACATTTAGGTAACCTTCTAAAGCAATTGCCCTTTCCAACATCCTATCAACCATCATTTTCCTTGAATTTCCCTTCATTATAATCTTTCCTTGAATTGCCCCTTATTACACTGAGCACATCTCATGTTTTCTTTATCAGTGTCCTTCTTTTCAGTTGTAAATCCTGTTTAGATCTTTTCTTCTTATACTTGATTTTTTACAAACAAACTTTATTGTCCACCTCACTCTACCTTCTAATTTTCTTTTTAATCCTTAGGAAAAAGTATTGTTTACCCCTAGCTCTTTAAATAGGTAGGCTTTCAAATTTTGAGGAAAAAAATTTCTATACAGGAGAGAATGTAATAGCCTTCTCACTACCTTAGAAGAACAATATCGTATTTACAATTTTCCAATGATTCATTTGAGGCTCGCTATGTACGACAATAGCCCTTTGAGTGACAAATTAATTAATGTGAAAATATAAAATTGTGAGATTACAATGTGGAAGGTGTTGATTGATTTAATTTCATTGAATGTGTGATATTTGATATTATTGTGATATTGGATGTCAAATAACTTTGGTGCATATGATTGATTAAACCAGTTTATGTGAGTTGATAATAAAATACTAATACGTTGTAGGATATAAGTTTATGTGATGATGATGATGTATGATTTATGATAGTGGTGTTATAAATTTGTGATAAGTTTATGTGACGATGATGTATGATTTATGACAGTGATACTATAAATTTGTGATAGGTTTATGTGATGATGATGAATTATTGATAATAGTGTTATTATAAATTTATGATGAGAATTTTGATGTTAACAAAAGTATTTTATGAGAACTATTTATTTGACTTCAAAGAATATGAAAGAAGATTCATGTTTTTGAATAAAATATAAAATAAGATTTGATTCAAATTTATAATTGATGATAATCTAAAATAAGATTTGATTCAAATTTACAATTGAAGAAAATCTTTGAACAAGTTGAAAATAAGATATGGTCAAGATTTGTAGAAGATTTGATCAAGATTTAAAGCATGTTTAATTTAAGATTTGAAGAAGATTTGATCAAGATTTGAAGAATATTTTATTAAAATTTGAAGAAGATTTGATCAAGATGGATCTACAATAAAAAATGAATATAGTCAATATGAAAAATTTACAAACTCACTCTACACAAAATAGGAACATAATCAATCTGAAGAATTTACAAACTCAATCTGAACAAGATACAATTCAGAATTATACAAGGACTAAATTGATGCCCAAATTTTAACTATAAATAGATATCCAAGGCAGAAAAAGAAACGCATCCAAAAGCAGAAGAGAGTAGAAAAACTCAAGCTCAAAATTAATCTTAGAGTTCAAAGAGAGAAACACCTGTTCAAGTTAGAAATATTTTATGAGTGTTCTTTTCTTAGAGTGTGAGAGTTATTATTATTATTAGCTTTATTAGAAGCAACTACTCAAGTTCCAATATTTTGTATCAAACCCAATAGTGGTTTAGTTCCATCTTCAATTTGGGGTTGTCAGGTTGTTAGGGGAAGACTTTGCTTGTAGGGTCGAGGTCGTTAGTTCCTCAAAAGTTTTGGTTTTTTAGGCTATTTAGAAAGACTGACTTGGAGGGTTAGGTGCTTTGTTCTTCAAGGTATTTGAATTAGTGGATTAAAGCCTTCTGAATGAGTGGATTGGATATAGCCAAGTTACTGGTGAACTAGCATAAATCTATCTCTCAAATTATTTATGCTTTCATTGTTTGCTACCTCTGAATCCAATTGCTTCTTATCCAAGTAATTCATAAAAACCAACCAGTCGTCATCAAATTATCAAAAAGTTATCAACTTTGTCAAACACAATTCAAGCCCCTTTCTAGTGTATGTACCTTCAAATAGATGTTCAAATTTTTTAAAGTGTGATTATTTTGTTGTCATATAGGTAGGCGATCATAGCATTTGGGCACATGTTTCTAGCTTTTTAGTTTGGTATTTTAAAAGCTCTTTATAGCTTAGAATAATATTTTTAGCTTGTTTCTAAACTTTGGGTCGAAATTGAATTATAATTTTATTATTTGCATTTTGACTCTTACTCGCTCTGTACGCCATAACGTGAGCTATGGATATCGGATTGGCGCATACGAGCAGACGTTGGAAAGCTAAAAATCAGAGCTACAACTTTTGTATTGAAATAAAAGCCCAATGTCGAACTTTACAAGGCCTAAATTGCAAATTTTGTAACTTAGTCTTTTGTAATAATTTTAAATAGCGGGCACTTGTTTCTAAACTCTAAAGTCCAATTTCGAGTAATATATATTGGGAGTTTTATTTCTTTTCTAGAGGATGAAATTTTAGGATTCAGATTGCTACAAGAAATAAATACTTTTTATTTGAATTTCATGGGAGTCTAATTTTATAAGATTAATCTACAAGTTCATAGTTTCATCAACACCTTGAGATTCATGTTACACTGTCAATTTTGCTTCATGATTATATCTTTGTTTATTTAATTATATTGATATTTTGATTGCTTAAATTGAATTTTAATAAGATCGATTAAATTCATTTGACAGAATTTAGTTTTGGTTTCTAATTTAATTGAATTATAATTTTGCAACGTTTGATCGTTAATTATAATATTTTGATGATTGTGATGCTTAATTCAGTCAAAGAAACCGAATTCACATAAGATTGATTACGCTTGTTTGATCAATTCAATAGTCAAATAAAAATAGAATCACGAATTAGAAATTAAACTCATTGATAGAATCTGTGATAGATCTGAAACTCGAATCAGTGTATATAGATGTATATATAGATAACAAATATTTATAAATAGTATATTAATTGTAAAAAAAATTAAATAAATTGTATAAAATAAAAAAGATGCATACCTTATTTATGATATTAGTAGTTGGACTTAAAACATATATATTAAGAATTTAATTTTCATGTACTCTTGTGTTAAAAAATTTACATAGTCCGTAAATCATATCAATCATGTAAGTCACTTTATAAATAATTGTGGCAAAAGTCAACTATTATTAATTATATAACGGTTGTGATTGATTTACATTGTCAAAACTCTTGACAATATATAAATTAAATTCATACACTAATATAAAAACTTATAACAAATTGTTGAGAAAACAAC
>JBBPBR010000001.1:38701971-38715168 GCA_037974775.1 Cicer pinnatifidum | reverse complement strand
TTTTTTTTTTTTTTTAATAAAAATCAATGATGGAAAATTTATTATTTATTAAAGGAACATTAATTAATGACTATAGATATTTATCTCAAATAAGACTCATACAAATTTACATCTTCCTTCATGAAAAGTGGTGTAACAAAAACCAAGCTATCATAAACAACTTTTTGTAAAAGTGAAATTCAACAATGTTTACAGGATTATAGCCAAACCATTACTTCCTTTAGAAAAATCTATAACTATAAATTGGCTTTGTTCTCCATAAATTACCACATTTTGCAATTTTCTTACTCTATGTTAATCTATATATGTAGATCACAAGAAAATATTCAAGGAAAAGAGATCTCGATTGCGCCCAGTTGATAACATATTCAAACTTCCAATTACATCAAATTCATGGCCAGAAGGTAGATATTCATTATATGATTGTCATTTTATGTTCTCTTGTAAAACATTCTAGTGAATAAAGACCTATTTGTTATAGGTTTTTTTTTTAATACGATATATTAGTGAATGTTGGCTAATTATATCGAACATTGAATTGCAAAATGCAGGTAACGGTTTTGCGAGTGGAGTCCTTGACCTAGGCGGACTACAAGTGTCTCAAGTATCAACATTTAGCAAAGTTTGGGGCGCATACGAAGAGGGACCGGACGATCAAGGCGCCTCAGTTTACGAACCAATAGGAATACCTCAAGGATTTTCTATGTTAGGTAGCTACATCCAACCAAACAACAAGCCACTTTTTGGATATGTTCTTGTTGCAAAAGATGTTTCTTCAAGCACAATCAATGGAACTTTAAAATCACCAATAGATTATACACTTGTATTCAACACTTCAACTGTTTCAGCTTCACAAGATTTCACTTTGTTTGTTTGGCTACCAGTGGCACCTGATGGTTACAAAGCTTTAGGCCATGTTGTCACCACAACAATAGATAAACCTTTACTTGATAAAATAAAGTGTGTAAGATCAGACCTCACTGACCAGTGTGAAACTTCTTCATGGATTTGGGGATCCAATGACTTCAATTTTTATGATGTTAGACCATCCAATAGAGGTGTTCAAGCTCCCGGTGTTCGCGTCGGAACCTTTATCGCACATTTCGGTGTGGCTAGTGGCCCTCCATCAATTTCCTGTTTGAAGAATCTCAATTCTATTACACAAATAATGCCTAATCTAAAACAAATTGAGGCGGTACTTCAAGTTTATTCTCCATTTCTATCCTTACATCCTGATGAAGAATACTTACCTTCTTCAGTTAATTGGTTTTTCTCCAATGGAGCATTACTATACAAGAAAGGTCAAGAATCAAATCCTATTCCAATAACAAAAAATGGAACTAACCTTCCTCAGGATCCTAACACTGATGGTGAATATTGGATAGACTTACCTGCTGATGATGCAAACAAAGAGAGGGTCAAAATTGGAAATATACAAAGTGGTGAATCTTATGTACATGTTAAACCAATGTTTGGAGGAACATTCACTGATTTTGCCATGTGGGTTTTCTACCCATTTAATGGACCTGGAAGAGCAAAAGTAAAGTTTATAAAAAATATTAAATTAGGAAAAATAGGTGAACATGTTGGTGATTGGGAGCATGTAACATTAAGAGTAAGTAACTTGGATGGTCAATTATGGCATGTATATTTCTCACAACATAATCATGGCTCATGGATTGATTCCTCCCAACTTGAATACCGAAATGATAGTAGCAGTTTTGACTTTCCAACTAAAAGACCTATTGTTTATGCTACATTAAATGGTCATGCATCATATCCACATGCTGGTCTTGTTTTATTAGGAAAAGATGGTGTAGGTGCAAAAGATGATACTGATACAGGTGGAAATATTATGGATATGGGAAAATTTGTTTTGGTTTCTGCTGATTATTTATCTCTAATAGAGCCACCATGGTTGAATTTTTATAGAGAGTGGGGTCCACGTATTAATTTCAATTTAGAGCATGAATTGAAGAGTATTGAGAAGTTTTTGCCCGGTATACTTAAACATTGTTTTGAAGATTTTGTTAACAGTTTACCACATGAACTCTTAGGAGAGGAGGGACCTACAGGTCCAAAGCAAAAGAATAATTGGATTGGTGATGAAGTTTGAATTTTGTAGGATTTAGTTATTATTGATGCTTACAAAATTTAAAATTGAATGCAAGAATAATGTGTTGCCAACAATTTTATAAGGGGTTAATGTTTAAATTAATTTGAAGAAAAAAAATGAAATGGAATGAAATTAACAGTAGCCCCAATTATTTTTTATTTTATTTTATTTTATGGTCTGTACAATAGATTCAATTAATTTTTTCTCCAAATTCTAATATAATTTTTCGGTCCAACTAAAATCGGGATATTTGTAGAATTTTATAAACAATAAAAGATCTATCAATATAATATTCGGGATATTTGTAGAATTTTATAAACAATAAAAAATCTATCAATATAATATTCGCACGGATATGATGAATCAATTAATACATATTGGGTAGGTTGCAGTGTACATTTAGAGAGAAATTTTCTAAATATTTTTGTGTATAAAGAATATAAAACTTTAGGCCTATATCTCCAGTCCAATGCCAACAACTTTTAAATCAATAATTTATTTTTAACATCTCAATAATCTTTTCAATCAATCCCCTAAATCAGAGATATAAAACATATTTTAGTTTAATTTAATTTAAATTAATTATTAATTAAAAAAACTCCTCATTAAACCCTAATCTAACTTCCTCTCTCATCCTAGCATCTTCACCGTGGTCACTGTCTCCACCTCAACATTGAATTGTAGTTGCTGCAAAACGAGGGAGCTTGCAAAGATGATGTGTTATGGATTCTCTAACTATGGGTTTTAAAGTGTTGATGAAGATGACGTTATGGGTTTGAATGAAGACAATATTAACTATGAATGATGAATAAATTCACCATAGATGAAGATGGTAATATTGGTTTGATTGAATAAATTACGGATTTAATGGTTTTTTGAATTGGGAATTTTAATCTCAAAGTCAACTCTTAATAATTAATATATTAGTTAATAACTTTGTGATACCATTTCACTTAAATAGTATTAATATTCTGTATCATATTTAATGGTGGACAACCACAATCTAATGAATATAATAACTATATTAAATAATGTGTGAATTTTATAATTTAATAAGCTCAAGTTGTATAAACCATATATGTTATTATTTTAATTAGTTAAATTATGGATGTTATGTTTTACGTCGACGACTGATACTGAAATTAAAATTAAAATTATAAATAACCAACTTCTTTATGTTACTTTTTATTATAATATTATTATTATATTCAATATATACTGTATAATTTTAACAAGTTCCAGAGAGGCTAATAAATAACTGATAATACTACATAAATCACGGCAATTTTGGATTGAAACAAGCTAAAACAATCCCACCGTCAAATCGTATAATAAACATTTATCCAAAATTTATACTCCTATAGTTTTAAAGATGGATAATTTTAGTCTCTATAATTTCAATTGCCTAAATTAAGTTCTTATATTTTTTGAAAAATAAAAATTAGTCCTACTGAAAAGAAACACTAGCCTTTTCAAATGAATCATTTCCACCAAATTGATGAAAGAAATAAAAAGAAAAAATATTGAAGAGAAAACAAAAGTTTTGTCTTTACCCGCAACAATTATGTAGGCAATGTAAAATTACATACGAATTACCCACAAACACAGGTTCATAGTTAATTTGCTTGTAGGTAAATACTTACCCATGGACAAGCACTGGAATAGGCTTACTCAAGAAATATTTGTGGGTAAAATGACTCACGGATCGTCTCTGTGAGTAAAGTTGCTCATGACCTTTTTGTGGATAAAGACGTAAATACTTACCCACAGAGAGAAGTTATGAGTAATATTACTCATGAACAATTCTTGAATAATTGTATTGTTTTCTATTTTATATTTATAGTTTTATCCATGACATGTATGTGGGTAATTTACCCACGGATGGGCATATATAATAACATTCAAATTATATATCGTGTACTCATGGAATTTTCGTGGATAATGTAAAAAAATAACTTTTAATACATTTTTTATTATTACTACTTTCCATATTTTTTAAATACGATTTAAAAAAAATTAAAGCATAAAAAAAATCACTGTCAAAATAAAGTGAAGTATTATCTAAATAGTGTTATCGATATAAACAAATCGACTACCACAAGTTTCAAAATAAGGACAATTTACACTACCATAAGTCTCAAAATAAACACATTGTCCTTACCATAAATTTTAAAATACACATAACAATACTATGGTAAAATTATATATAGATAATGCCTACAAGTCGAAGCAAAAGATGTAGTCATAACTACTAAATGAAACTCACACATAAATAAGTATAACTCCTCGTTGCATCACTATTAGACTCTTTCTCATCATAATCTAGATGATGACGACGACAGGAGGACTCAACGTGTATGGAAGCAACGCTTTTTGCCAATGTTGTTAGTTGCATCTAGAGCTTTATAGTGCTCTACTCTATTTGTTGAACTTTCTCTTATCGACATTGCTATGATTTCCTTAGCTCTTATTGTGCCTCATGTTATGCCGTTTTTGCTCACTCCTCAACTGTTGTTATATGTGCAGTCATCTCGTTAGAATGCTAAGACAAGACATTGGTGCAACCTTTAGATGAATGAGAATATGAGACTAGACTTGTGATACCTGGTCTATAAAGCGAGGATCTATCTCTAACACAATAGATATGCCTTTTATTCTTTCCCCTAACAGATTAGACCCAGATGTTTAAGCTTTCATATTAACCACTTAGCTACCACTACTAGATCTTTCCTCACCTTTGGAGGCCTGCTACAACTTACCTTGAAATTTTTCCAGGTTAAATAGAAAATAATATAACATAATCAAATTACTTTTACAAGAAATACAAATGAAAGAATGAACCATATAGAAGGATGTTCATCCTTCACAACCCTATTTTTAGTGAACCCTTTTTTACTTCTTCTAAAGACATGATTATGAGGTAAGAACTGACAATGACAATTGAACCATGAGTTTTTGCCACCATATTTTAAGATAAAAACCTTATTTTCATTCATACACACCAGACATGTCAACTTACCTTGAGTACTCCATCCAGATAACATGCCATAAGTCAAAGCTCATTCACTCCATAACTATTGAAGTTGATCTATTAACGGTTGTAAATACACATCAATGTTTGCTTTTGAGTTTGATGGTCCATGTATGAAACAAGTCAAAAACATGAATGGTTTACTCGTGCACATTTAGGGCGGAAGGTTATACGAAGTCACAACAATAAGCCAACAAGAATATGGGGATGAAGATGCCTGAATGGCGTGAAGCCATCTAAACATAAACCAAGCCTTACATTTCTTGGTTCATTTGCAAAGCCTGGATATATTGCATCAAAATACTTCAAAGCATCCCCATCAAACAGATCATGTAAAATGCTTGAACTTGATCTATTATGATGATGTCATCTCATTTCGACAGCAGTTTCTATTAATGCATACAGTTTTTTTAACCTAGGAGTGATTGAAATATAGAACATCCTCTTAACTAGAATGTTTTTATAGTTACCTATCCCAGTCTTATGTGGAACATATCGGGGTTCATGACAAAATATACACTCTAGATCTGCACTATTATCTTTATAGTACAACATGCACCCTTTAACACAACAATCAATTTTCTCATACTTCAATCCTAACATGATCACCAAATTTTTGGCTTGGTACAATTTTTTGGAAATAAATCCTTCAAAGAATACGCATCTATAAGCACACTTGCAAAGAAATCAAGATACTTATGCATAAAATTCTAATTTGATTTGCAAGCTAAAAGTTTCACGCATATTAGAAAGTTTTGAATCACAAGCCCTCTCATATAAGGGTTTGTTTGCAGTAATTAACAAATCATAAAAATATTGAACATCATCTTTTGAGGGCTCTTCATTAATATCTTCCTCATTGAACTCATCAACCATTTTTAGAAGTCATACGTAGGATCAAACACATCATCAACCATATATTGTATTAATATAAATGGATCATCGTTATCCATATGTCCATTACTACTTCGAACATTTTTTGGGTCAATACGTATAGCTTCTTCGCCAAGCTAAGTCTTTGAATTTAATATGCAAAAAGAAGTTTTGAAATAATATATGTGATATGTGGGGTGAATTGATAAATCAAACTTCATCAGTTAGTGTTGGACTCATTAGAATCATTTGTTATAATAACTTGGTAAGGGAAAGTTATAAACTTTATACGTAAACTTTTAAGATCTTATGATGATTGGCTATATCTTGGTATTGAATGTCTTGTATTGCTTCTCAATGATGTGAATACCAAGTACAAAGTTATCCATTTAGAATTCAAGCTCTATTTGTAGACTATATTACAATCAGAAAAAGCTTATGCACTACAAGAAAACACTCAATTTGTGGTCATCTTAAACAAGATTTTGTGGCCGAAACAAATTCTCACAAATTATTGACCAAAAAAACCCTCATAAATACTAAAATTCAAATTGATTGTTATTAATGACAAAAAAATCCCTCACAAATCAAAAATATATTTTTGGCCTGATTGTAACATTTGTGGTGGCCAAAAACAATCACAAAATTGTTGAAGGAAAACGTTATTTGAATTTGTGACAGTAAATACCTTCACAACAGACTTGATTGATCAAAAACATCAGCAGGATTTTGTGGCGGTATATACCCTCACAAAATCATAACATTGGAGCATTGTGAGGGTTTAGGCAACCACAAAGTATGATCGTGCAACATTTTTTAGGATTTAGGCCGCCACAAAATATGTATTTTTAGAGGGCTCAGTCCGCCAAAAAGAAAATAGAGCCATTGGCATTTTGTGGCTATTTTCCCGCCACAAATACTTTTTTTTTTCTTTCTATATATATATATCACTCTTCCTCTCATTTATCATTTCTACCTTCTCTCTACAAATATTTTTCCTCAACTTTTATCTTTCTTCAAATCCTCTAATGAAGTAAATGACTTTATAATTTTTATGAAGCAATGGTTCCTCTAGTAAAGTTGTATTTGGAAAATTTAGTGCCTTTGGCTAACATGATAAGATTGACTTATTATGAGTATTTATCTGACGACAAAATTCTAGGAGAAATCATTTTGGTCATCTAATGACGTGGCACCAAACATAAAAATAATTATTACAGTACAAATGTCCACATAGTAAAACTACAATCATGTATAGTACTATGAACAGTACAATTATGTATAGTACTATGAACAGTACAATCATGTATTTAGAAGTCGAAGTTAGAGGTGATGAAGAAAAGGGTATGTAGGTATATATGTTGGATTTTGATGATTTTGATTTTTCTTTACTACCAGATAGAGGAAGATTTGAAGGAATTGTTACTATGTGGGATTGTAAGGCTTTTGAGGTTGAGTCTTCTTTTGGTATGCAACATGCGCTATTAATCAAACGTAAATATTTAGATAATGGTGTTCTTGTGTCGATTTGTAATGTTTATGCCCCTTGTGATCTTCTAAGAAAACAAGTTGTTTGGATGCAGTTAGATAAGAAGATTGTGGACAACATGGTTGTGAATTGATGTGTTTATGGAGATTTTAATGCTATAAGGTTAGAATTAGAGTGAAAAAGTAATGTTATATGTTTGAGGGTGGAATATATTTATTGTTTTAATTAGTTTATTGAATATTGTTTTAATCAGTTTATTGAAGATTTAGGATCGGTTTATTTTCCTCTTATTGATAGAAAATTTACTTGGTCAAGATCACATGGTCGAGTCATGAGTTGTTTGGATAAATTTTTTCTTTCAAAAGATTAATGTCAAGTATGTCCAACTAGTTCCCAATGGGCTTTAAAGTATAGGTTTATCAAATAATGTTACTATTATGTTTAAAATTGAAAGCTTAAATCAAGGCCACATCCGTTTAGAATGTTGAAATGTTGGGCTAGTTTTGATGGTAATCATGAGTTGGTAAAGGAAAAATTGAGAAGCTTGCACATTCAAGGGTGGGGAGGTTTTATGTTAAAGGAAAAGTTTAAAAGCACTAAAGTTGGTTTGTGTGAATGGCATAAAAGTCATTGTAGCAACTTGGAGGAACAAATCTAAGGGTTAAAAGAGGAATTAGGCTCTTTGTATCTCAAATGTGAATCAGAGTTGTTATATGCTCAAGATGTGGAAGTAAGGTGGGAAATATCTTCAAAATTATTTTCTCTTTCTCATGTCATGTGCGGTATTTAGTAGCAAAAGTCTAGAGAAATCTGGTTAAAATAATATGATGCCGACACTAAAATCTTTCATGAATTGGTGGTAGGTCGAAGAAGAGTTAACTCTATTTGTAGCCTCGTTGTTAATGTATTAGAGTTAAGGGGTGGAGGAGATACGGGGTGCAGTTCTGGAGCATTTCTATACTCATGGCAAGCTGGTTAGATGGTTTAATTGCACTTTCATTATATTGATCCCTAAAAAGAATAATCCTCTAACTATTTTGGATTGTAGATCTATTTCGTTGGTGGGATTTATTTACAAGCTCTTATCTAAAGTGCTAGCTAATAGAATGAAACACGTTATTGGTAAAGTCATTGCTTAGAGCAAGACTTTCGGTGAGGAAAAGTCGTAATCTATCTATGGATGGTCGATTCGTTCTCTTAAAAGTTTTCTTGTTTGCCTTTCTGATTTACTTTCTTTCTTTCTTCAAAGCTCCCTCGAGTACAATTTCTAAAACTGAATCTTTATTTCAGTCTTTTCTTTAGGGAGAGAGTGAGGAAGCTCGTAATATTCATTGGGTCAAGTGAGAAAAGGTTTGTCTACCTAAAGAAAAAAGAGGTTAGGTTACGCAATTTGAGAGCTTTTGATTTACCACTATTGGGAAAGTGGTGTTGGAGGTTAAGGGTATAGAATAATGGTTTATTGTTTAAAGTGTTCGAGAAAAAATGAAAGATGGAAGTTGGTGGGTTGAATAGGAATGAACAAAATGCTTCTATTTGGTGGAAAGATGTGTGTAATATAGAGTATGGTGTGAATGATATGTTTGGTAATTGGTTACCTACTAACTTATCAAAGGTGATTTGTGATGGGAAAGAATCTTTTTATTTTGGAGTGATTTGTGGGTTGAGGGAGGTGTGTTGAAGGAGCGGTTTAATAGATTGTATACTTTGGTGGTCAATACACTACAAGAAAACATGAATTTTGTGAGGGCCGAAAGCCCTCACAAAGGGAAAAAAACAGCCACAAAGGTGAATTTTGTGAGGACTTTTGGCAGCCACAAAGAAGCTGGTCATAAAATTTTGTGAGGGCTTTTGCAGCCACAAATTGCCTGAAACAGGTTGACATTTGTGAGGGCTTTTGCAGCCACAAAAGACAGGCATTTGTGAGGGCTTTTGCAGCCACAAAAGTCTGCCTTTGTGAGGGTATAGGCCGCCACAAAGAACAGGCTGAATTTGCCTGATTGGACCTTTGTGAGGGCTTTTGGCCGCCACAAATGCCAACGTAATTAAAAATAATATATTTTGTGAGGGCTTAAGCCGCCACAAAATAATTCGTATTTAATAAATTAATTTTTAAATTTAAAATTAATAGTTTATTATAATATTATATATAATAAATTAATATAAATATAACATTAAAATTTAAATTATAATTAAATTAAAATTTAAATTAAATTTAAAATATAATGTAATTATAAATTAAATTTAATATATAATAAACTAATCTTAATTTAATTAAAAATTTAAAATAAAATATTTAAATTAAAATTAAAGATTAATAATTAAATTAAAGATTAATTTAAATAATAAAATATTAATAATAAAATATTTAAATTAGTAACAAAATATTTTGTGTAGAGAGAAGGAGGAGAGAATAGTTAGAATGAGGTTTTAAAGAGAAGTTGGATGTGAAAAAATGAAGGAGGAGGGGAGAAAAATATATATAGTGTTACCTTGAGCATTTGTGGCGGCCAAAGCAGCCAAAAAGTCCACGTAGGTTTACAATTTTATGGCGGCCTTTGAAGCCACAAAGTCCACGTGCGCATTCCTTAGTGGTGGCCTTTGCAGCCACAAATGTCATTGGTCACGTCAGTCCTTTGTGACGGATTTGGCCCTCACAAATTGATTTTTTGTGGCTGTAAAAGCCCTCACAAAATCCTTAAATATTTAACTGGATTTTGTGGCTGCCTAAGCCCTCACAAAATCACGTCAGTCCTTTGTGACGGATTTGACCCTCACAAATTGATTTTTTGTGGCTGTAAAAGCCCTCACAAAATCCAGTTAAATATTTAAAAATTTGTGAGGGCTTTTTCAGCCACAAATAAAGACCAATTTCAATTTTGGCATTTGTGAGGGCTTTTTCAGTCACTAATTTGTGAGGGTTTTATTCGGCCACAAAATATTTATAAAGTCGGCCACAAAATGATGTTTTTCTTGTAGTGATAAGAAGGTGTCAGTGTATGAAATGTTGAGTTCCGATGTGAGGCTAAGGGGTGGAGATTGGGGGTGGCGTATAAGATTGTTTAATTGGGAGGAAGGGTTTGTAGAGGAGTGTAACTATTTTTTGACTAACATTCTTTTGTAGGTTAATATCAAAGATAAATGGGCTTGGAACTTCAATTATCTCGATGACTACTCGGTTAAAGAAGCATATCATCTAATTATGCAAGAGTTGAATTTAGATGGATCGCCTTTTAGACAGTGAGATTTGATGAAAACGTCTCATCACTTGTTCTTCGAGTGCTATTTCTTTGGATAGTTTATGTATGAGGTCTTAAGATGGTTGGGATTAGTTGTGCATTGGCTAAGCATGGGTTGGCTCATGTTCGACACTTTATTGGATTGGGTTCAAGAGATGAATTTGTTCGTCAGTCTCCATACTATATGGTTAGTGTGCATTTGAAGTATTTGGAAACAAATGAATAACTTAGTTTTTTTTGTCAAATGGATAGAATGCACAAAACTACTCTAGATTTGGTTAAGTTAATATCGTAGACTTTTATTAGAGCAAAAGTGACAAGTTTCTCTTTTAACCTTCATCATTGGAGTTCACATCCATTGATATGTTTAGGAGAGGATGTCATATGATTTTTCTTTTGTCTTGGTATTTTTTAGGTTTTGATGTTGGTGGATTTTGATTGTATTTTCTTGTTGTTCATTGCACACCTTGTGTAATGAATAGTTTTTAATTTGAATTTACTTTGATTGGTTCAAAAACAAAATTGTATTTACAAAAAAAATAAAATAAAATTTTTTTTAACTTTTTTTATCAACTAAATTCATTAAATCGAATAGAGGAAAATCCTCAAACCAAATCAGTATACAAGATAGTGAGATTACATAGTAATACAAGAACGCAATTTTCACTCACTAACACTGATGAAACAATAAAATTAGAGTGAATAAATCCCCCACAAAACTAATTTTGTATAAAGGACTCAAACTAGAGAAAATGATATAAGAAAGTAGATAAGTTAAGTGTTTGAACCACTCTACCAATTCACTTAAATAATTACAATCAACCCTATGAAAGGGGACATAAAATGTGGAGCCACGGAGGCTCACTTTCAAAATAGAATTGTATTCAAAAGTAAAAAAAAAAAAAAAAAAAAAAAAAACACTTAGATGCCATAAAGCTCGACTTCACCACATGTCATCCAAAATAATACCACTTTCCTCTTCAAGTATAAAAAACCGAACCAGCAAAGCAAGAAAACTCATCCAAATTTTTTTGTTATACCAACCATACAACGAGCAATTATATACATTAAAATTAGTTAAAAGATATAATTAGGTATAATTTGTTAGATTAGTTACATTAAGAGTATTATATAAAAATGTATCATATACTAATTGTAAAATAATTTTTTACATAATAATTTTGAGTTTAATTTTTCTTTTTAATTATTTTTTTAATTATTTTTCTCTTTTTTAGACTCAATCGTGATTCTCAACAATATAGATCACAAGACACCAATCAATTAGAAGAAAATTAGACTCAATGGTGATTTTCAACAATATAGATCACAAGACACCAATCAATTAGAAGACAAAATACTGCCTAAGACCACTTAGAGCTTTTACCATCCACGCCATCTCTACATGTATTTAATTCTTTTAGATGCTTCAACACCATCTCAAACAGAACCCATCGATCCAAAATTTGATAACTTAGACACCCAATTGAAACTTCAGCAATTGCGAATTAGCAACCAAGGTCGTCTCGAAGGTAAGGTCACTAAAGCAACTACTTTAGATTTCCATGAAAAACAAAGTTTAATTTTATCAAAATGTCTCAAAAAATTTTAATAAAAATGCCTCAAATTTTAAATCAACTGCAAAATAAATATTACATGACATCAATTATACTAATTTAGTGATGTCATGTTAAAATTTATAAAAATCGCTTTAAGCTTCATATTAAAATTCGTTTTAGACCTCCAGTGTGTTGGGCCGACCTTGCTAGCGACAACCACTCAAAATTGAAACAACAGTAGCAAGGAAAGCTCTAAGCAATTACCAATCAGACATAATAAGTAGAACTGTCAAAAAAGCCCTTAACTCCAAAGCTCCCTTAAAATATTTTTTTTTGTTAATCCCTTAATATTAGGCCCCTTATTAAAATAGTGTTTTTTAAAGTCCTAGCCCATTATTTCATTGGGTTTAAGGGAAGGAGTTTATAGGCATCAATATTTTGTTAATTTTGAGTTTTTTTTGAAAAAATTTCAAATTTTTTTTTTCTCGAAAAAATTTTGAAAAATTTTAAATAATTTTTTTTTTCAAAAAATTTGTGAGAAAAATAAATAAATAAATCGAATTTTTTTTCTCGAATTAAAAGAATTTGAAAAAAAAATTGTTATTTATTTTTTATCGGTGAATTTAAAAAAAATTGACTTATAGACCAACTAAATCTACAAAATTTTAGAGGATTTTAAGTATTATAACTTCCTCTGTGCATAGAACGATACTAGAGTGAAAAAAACTAACATTAAAATTTATTTTGAGAAAATAATTTTTTATTTGTAGGATTTGAAGAATATTATAATCAAGAAACATTAAAATTAGTGACGCATACATGTCAAACTTACTTAAAGAATTCTTATAAAGAGCGTAGATTAGAGACCATCTCCTCTTGTTTTTTAATTTTAAAAA
>JBBPBR010000001.1:38685417-38701462 GCA_037974775.1 Cicer pinnatifidum | reverse complement strand
ACTAACATCCATCTGCTTTATATTATATACTATTTTAAAATACTTAGTTATATAGTTAAATAAATAAGAATAAATTAAAATAAAAGTAATTTATAAGAAGGATAAAATTTAAAGAAAAAAGTCACACCAAAATTATATATTTAATTAATATATAGAATATATTGGATGAAATAAAAAGTAAAGATTCGTTTTATTCTTTGAGAAATTCTTAAAGATTCATTTTAGTATTTGAGAAAAATAAAATTATTTTTTAGATCATAAGAAAATAAATCGGACTAATTAGTCTTTATATGAACCACAGTTAGAAAATTAGATTTTTTTTGTTAACTTGTCCGATAACTGATCAACTTGATTCTCTCACGTATAATTTTTATAAAAAAAAATAACAATTAAGTAATTGATAATAATTAAAAATAGACAATTAAGTCTCTGACAATAATTAAATTAGCAATTTAATCTTTACAACAAAAAATTCACTAAATTATAATATAATTTAAAAAAATAACTTCAATGATATCCAAATTAAATCACGACGATATCCTTTATGAATAGTAAATGAAATTGCACCTTAAAAAACGCGAGTAGGAAAAACAATAAAGCACCTTCAGAAATGCAAATACGAAGAAGAAAAACGTGAAAATAAAGAGAAAATGCACTTTTTGAAACAAATGACTAGATTTAACGTGAAACTAAATTGTCTTATTTTATTTTTCTTAAAAATTAGAATGTTTATTTTTTTATTTTTTTAGACACTTAATTAAGTTTTCAAAATTTCTCAAAAACTAATTTAAACCGATTTATTTTTTTTTAAGAACTAAAAAAATATTTTTATTTTCCTCAATAATTAAATTAAATCTCTTAAAATTTCTTAAAGACCAAAATAAGCCTTACTCCGAAATAAAAATCTAAAAGAACTTCAATGAATTAATTTAGTAATAAAAATATTAAGTGTTAAAAGAGTTAAAATTTGTAGGTTGACTTTGATATATAAAGAAAGAAAAGTAAACATGAAAGAAGAACAAAACATACATACCACACAACTCAATCTTTTTACATTTTTCTCGTTTACATGGCAGAATCATATGTCTTTGATATTGCTGATTCACTGTTGGAAAAGTTTGCTTCTTATGCATATGAAGAAGCTTCAAGAGCATGTGGTGTGTATGAAGATTTACAAAGAATCAAAGACACTTTGTCAATTGTCAAATGTTTTCTATTAGATGCTGAAAATAAGAAACACCAAAACCATGGACTTTGTGAATGGCTGAGACAAATTCAAAACATTTGTTCCAATGCTGAAGATGTGTTGGATGAAGTTGAGTGTCAAAACTCAAGAAATCAACTTGTGCATTCTTCTGGCACCAAAAGGATGAAGGTAGGACACTTCTTTTCTTCTCCTTTTTCCCGTCTTAAGATTTCTAATCGAATCGAAGAAATTAGGGTTAGATTAGATAATGTTGTAGCTGATGGGAATAAGTTTGGTCTTGAGAGAATGAAGGTTAGTGTGGAAAAGAGAGATATGACTTATTCTCATGTTGATGCTTTAGATGTTATAGGAAGGGATAATGAAAAGGAACAAATTATTGAGCTCTTGATGCAACCCCCGCATAAAAGTCTCTGTGTTATTCCCATAGTTGGAATTGGAGGTTTGGGGAAAACCACACTTGCAAAATTGGTGTTCAATGATAAGAGGATTGATGAAGTTTTTCAGTTGAAGATATGGGTGTGTGTTTCATATGATTTTGACATTAGGCAGATAATTATTAAAATCATCAATTCAGCTTCAACTTCTACACTAGTTTCTGCTCTTGCACACCAAGAAAACATTAACCACTTCGATATTGAACAGCTTGTGAGTCGTCTTAGACTTTCTGGTCAAAAGTTTTTACTTGTCTTAGATGATATATGGAATGATAATCGTTCGAAGTGGATTGAGTTGAAAGATTTGATAAAAGTTGGTTATGTAGAAAGCAAAATCTTAGTGACAACACGTAGTAACTCAATTGCTTTGATGATGGGAACTGTTCCCATGTATACTTTAAAAGGTCTTTCTTTGGAGAATTGTTTATCTCTCTTTGTCAAATGGGCATTTAAGGAAGGCGAAGAAATAAAGTATCCAAATCTGTTGGAGATCGGTAAAGATATTGTAAAAAAATGCCAAGGGATTCCACTAGCAGTGACAACCTTAGGAAGTTCTTTGTTCTTAAATATTGATTTAGATAAGTGGGAGTTTATAAGAGACTCTGAGATATGGAATTTAAGGCAAAACAAAGATGACATTTTACCTGTACTTAAGTTAAGCTACGATCAAATGCCATCCTATTTGAGGCACTGTTTTGCTTTTTTTTCCCTTTTCCCCAAAGATTACCTCTTTACCTGTGATGAAATTTGTACTCTTTGGAGGGTATTTGGATTAGTTCGATCCCCAAATGGAAGTCAAAAGCTAGAGAGTATTGCAAGAGAATATATAGATGAGTTACACTCAAGATCATTTCTTCACGATTTTGAAGACTTTGGCTACACATGTCTTTTCAAAGTGCACGATTTGGTGCATGATCTTGCGCTGTATGTCGCAAAAGAAGGATTTGTAGTAGTAAATTCCCGTACTCAAAGTATACCTGAGCAAGTAAGGCATTTATCAGTTGTTGCAAATGACTCACTTGGTCCTGCTTTGTTCTCCAAATCAAAAAGCGTGAGGACTATTTTGTTTCCCATCTTAGGAGTGGGTGTTGAAGGAGAAACTCTCTTGGATTTATGGATATCAAGATATAAGTACTTGCGTTATTTAGATTTAAGTGATTCATCATTTGAGGCTATGCCAAATTCGATTTCTAAATTGGAGCATCTTCGAGTTCTCATTCTTTCTCGTAACGGAAAAATCAAAAGACTTCCCGAATCCATATGCGAACTCCAAAGTTTGCAAGTTGTGTCAGTTAGAGGATGCATGGAGCTTGAAGCACTGCCTAAAGGACTAGGGAAGCTAGTCAACCTTCAACAATTGTATATAACGACAAAGGAATCTGTTCTTTCACTTGATGAATTAGCAAGATTGAACCATCTTCAAACTCTGGGTGTTCATTATTGTGGTAATTTGAAGTTTTTGTTCAACAGAGTACAACAACTTGCTTCCCTTGAAACATTGTTTGTTCAATCATGTGGAAGCCTAGAGGCCTTGCCTCTCTGTATTTTCCCTAAACTACAAACTCTGTTAATTTCTAACTGTAAGATGTTAAATCCACGGTTGAATAATGAAGGCCTAATCGCAAATTCGATGAAACATCTGTATCTTGGTGATTTTACAAGAAGTCATTTGGCATTGCCTAGTTGGATTGTAAGTGCTGCAAACACATTACTTTCCTTGGTTATTAAAAATTTTCCAAACCTTAAGATGCTTCCTGAGTGTCTTACAATCATGATTCGTCTTAAGAGGCTCCATATCATTGATTGTCCTCGACTTTTGAGTTTTCCATGTGATACGCGTCGCCTGGTTGTGCTTGAAGATTTGAGCATAGATGGTTGTCCAGAATTGTGCCGAAAATGTCAGCCTCAATTCGGTGAGTATTGGCCAATGATTGCTCATGTCAAACGCGTTTTCATTGGGGAACCAAAAGAAGAGGAGAACTAAAGTCATCAGCCTTCAAGGTAAACAGAATGAATATTTTGTCACTTTCCTTTCTAACAATATAATTGATATTAATTAGAGCAAAATATGCATTTTTTGTTCTTTGGATGCATCGCTGGGTAATTTGTTATACTGCCATTGGATCTGTTAGTTTCATACTGTGAATTGGTAGTCAAAGTCACAGCACAAAGTTGAGACTTAGAGAAAAGAAATTAAGTGTCAATGAAGTTGTATAGGGATCTTCAAAGCTATTAGGCAAGGTTCTGCTTTACTAGCTGTCATTTTCTGCATAACTATGATGCATGTACTGTACCAGACTTATTTTTGCATTAGGTACACTGATATTTAAGACTCTAAAACAACTTCATGGGAGTTTAGTATCATTTGGTGTAAGTTGACAGTTTATAGATTAAGATTAGTTAACAATTTAGGTAGTGTGTTTTGAATGTGTCGCTGAACAAGGTCTGTTTTGCACAGATTGAGAGACATAAACATAAATTTAGTATAATATACTGTTAGACAAAGCCAGGCCTTTAAAGGTAGAATTTAGTCTCTCAAAGTTTGACATTTATAGACCAAAGATTTAGAGTAGCATAAGGGACAAAAGCTCAGCCGATTGAGAAGTCTGCAAAAGATCGACTTCTATTTGTTAACAGTATTTTGTCAACTTTAGTAAACTGAACTAAATACTTCATTGGACACTGAATGCTCAAAATCATGGGTTAATATACTCGTACATGTTTGACTTGTTTGTATATGAATCTATAGTTGAAAAAAACAAACTATAGAGTTTGGATGCTTGAACTCGAGTTACTGTTAAATCTACATAATTTACTTAAAAGTGACCTAGTGATTGGTGGGAAGGACACAGGTTAGGGACTTGAGTTAGGAATATAATATGCATTTTTTCTGCATCTTCCTATGAAACACAGAGACTGACATGGACACGACACTGACACATCGACCCAGTTAATAATTTGAAAAAATGAATTAGTTAAACATAATCAAGGTGTCTGTGTCGTGTCGGACATTGGGACATGCCTTCGATCACAGGTGTTGGTGCTAGAGAGTTCTAAGTTATATGAAATAGGTTTAAGCTATTTCTGTGTTATACGAGTTTCTAACAATTTGGAGGACTGTTTAAGACCTTCTTTATAATATTAGAAGCTGGATACTAAATTTAATTATTTTTCAAGATACTTTTTTAGGGAAATTTGAATGTAACATGTACAAAGTGGTACTTTGTGAATTGTACAACACTGTAACCGACTTTGTGTGTGAGTTGTAATACTACTGTAAACATCATGTAGCACTGATAGCATGCACGTATTTTAAAATTGCGGTTAAGGTCACGGTTGTAATTTTCTTGTGAACTTTTATATTACGGTAAAATGCGGACAAGTGTAATTGCAGTTATGATGCCGTTGTAGAGACATCTAAAACCATTATATTGCAGTTGCAGACTGCAATTTAGTAGCTAGCATGAACATCACTAACAAATGCTTGATCTTATGTCTGAGTGAGTTATTATTTTGTATTGAATGTCTTACTTCTGCTTGTTTGTTATGTTGCTCTGAACTGTAACCTTTCTATGGCCTTTGATTCTAAAACTTTCTCTGATGATCTAGAGATGGACAGGTGTAGCTATGGCAGTGATGACACTTCTCCAGAGGAAGACCCTAGTGTAGAGATATAACTTGTTTGGCAATTTTATACTTTTATTTTGAGGCAATCCATTATTGTATAAGTTTATTTATGGCGTGAAAGTCATGTGGTAGCAGTATATACCTTGACACTTAGTGCTCAGTTTCTCTTTTGACTAATTTATTCAAGGGAACTTGGAACTCATCATATTGCCACATAAGCTTGTATTGTATATTGTAACCATATTATAAAAATAGCTACAAAATACTCGATTATTATTGTACTTAAGTGTAAAACTAGCTTATTAGCAGTGCATTTCTCATTTTCTCTTAAATAAGAATAAGAATGTGTTGATTTTCATTTGGCTAATTTGTTCTTTTTTTCCTAGCATCTAGGACAGTCATGAAAATATTTTTTCTTAAGGAAAAGAAGATTCTTCATTGAAAGTATCTCTCTAAGACCAAGCAAGGAAGATGTTTAATCATCTATATATAAAGTAGGCGATAATTATAGGACACCACTTTTCATATTTCAAGGATTACTCTTTTGTTATATTACTGCTATAGTCATTTTAACAAAAACAATTTTGCATCGAAGTCTCAAGAAAAGAATATGCTTCTTGCAAAGTGCACCTCTTTTAAATTAGTGTACAATACTCGTTGAATAACATTCAACCTTCCTATTCAACACTCATCAATGGCTAGCTCTCTTGGCAACTCCAAAAAAAAAAGTCTACTCATTGAAACCGCATTTAAGCTTCCTGCCGATACACCAGTTTGGCCACCAGGTACGAATCACATGATTTATACACCTATTCCTTTTTTTTCTACACTAACTTTGCATACAGACACTTTTGCAGCCATTTGTCTGCTTTTTTATTATGTTATGTATATAAATTATTGTATTTATTTTATTTTGTTGTGTGATATTAATTTTATGTAGTTATTTAATAAAATGAAATTATTTAACTTTATGCGATTATTTTAAAAAAAATTAGTTATTTGATTGAGTAAAGAAAGACAAAAATTAGAAAAAACTTAATAATCCTATACTCATGTTATTTGTAGGGGATGGATTTGCCAATGGTATTATTGACCTGGGTGGTGGGTTGCTAGTGTCACAAATTTCGACATTCAAGAAAGTTTGGACCACTTATGAAGGCGGACCAGATGATCTTGGAGTTACATTTTTTGAGCCAACAGATCTACCTGAAGGGTTCTCTATGCTAGGATGTTACTGCCAACCCAACAACAAACCGCTTCATGGTTGGATTCTTGTGGGGAAAGATAACTACTCTTCAACCACAAATGGAGCTTTAAAGAAACCACATGATTACAAATTGGTATGTAACATCAAATCTATGCAAAACAAACAAGATGAAGAAGGATATATTTGGCTACCAATAGCACATGATGGTTATAAAGTTGTTGGCCATGTTGTCACTACCTCAAAAGAGAAGCCTTCATTAGACAGAATCATGTGTGTTAGATCTGACCTCGCTGATGAATGTGTCAAATACAAATCAATGATACTTTGGAGAAATAACAACAAGAGGTTTAATGTTTATGATGTTAGACCAATCAAGAGAGGTATTGAAGCTAAAGGTGTTTATGTAGGAACATTCTTAGCTCAAAGTGGAAGGACAAAGTCTAAAACTTCGTCTATTGTTTGTTTGAAAAATACTAATGCTAGATTATTTTCTTCCATGCCTAATTTAAACCAAATTAAGACATTAATCAAAACTTATTCTCCTTATATGTACTTACATCCTATGGAAAGGTATCTTCCTTCATCTGTGGAATGGTTTTTCAATAATGGGGCATTACTCTATGAGAAAAGAAAGCGTATAATCAAAGAGTGTCCAATAGAATCAACAGGTTCTAACCTTCCTAAAGAAGATTCTAAAGATGATGTTGATGTCACTTATTGGATGGACTTGCCTGTGGATGAGGCTAAGAGAGAAATGGTCAAAAAAGGAGATTTGTTAAGTTCCAAAGCTTATGTTCATGTTAAGCCAATGTTAGGAGGGACTTTTAGTGATATAGTTATGTGGGTGTTTTATCCATTTAATGGGGGTGCAAGAGCAAAAGTTGCATTCATGAACATTCCTTTGAGGAGTAAAGGAGAACATGTGGGGGATTGGGAGCATGTGACATTAAGGATAAGCAATTTTAGTGGAGAATTATGGAGGGTTTATTTATCACAACATAGCAAGGGTCAATGGGTGGATGCATGTGATGTTGAGTTCCAAAATGATAATAATAGGCCTGTGGTTTATTCTTCTTTACATGGTCATGCCTTGTTTCCTAGAGCTGGTCTTTTTATGCAAGGTGTTAGAGGGTTTGGTATAAGGAATGATGCAGCTAAAAGTGATGTGGTGATGGATATGGTAAAAGGGTTTGAAATAGTTGCTGCTGAATATTTGGGGTCAGAGATTAGAGAGCCACCTTGGTTGAACTATGGGATGAATTGGGGTCCAAAGGAAGGGCCCAAGGGTCCAAAACAAAAGGATTTTTGGAAAGGAGATGAAAGGTGACCCTTCTTTTAATATTGAAGTCTTAATTGGTTGTGTATTTTCCCTTATTTGTATACCGTATTTATTTTTTTATACTTTTGTTTTGCTCATTCTTTTTGGGAAGTGACTCTACACCCCGCATAAATTCTTTTACTATGAAGTAAACCGTGACAGATTACGCATAAGATCTAGAAAAAATATTTTGAAAATATGACTTAGATTGATGAATAAGGATGAATTAAATTTGATATAAAAAATTTAATATGGTATATGAATCGTTCAATCTGATCATCTACCATTTATATCAAATCACTCGGTCCAATAGTATTGGACACGAGGAGGGTGTAGTGAGAACAATTCAAGTCCCAAATAATTTATAAAAAAAATATCAAAATACTTTATAAGGAGATATACTCTTTACTTTACAAATTTGACTTATAAAAATGATTTAAACTTAATATGAAAGAAAAAAAATTATCTTTGAAATATGTCAATTAGACCTTCAAATAATATATAGGACAAATGTTTGTGTCTCATACACGAGACAATTGTTTGTCATTGATCAATCTATTAAAACATGTCTTTCATAAATCAATTATCACACAAGACAAATGTTTGTCATTAATCAATTAATTAAAAAACAATCTTTCACAAATCAATTATTTAAAAGATAAATATGTAGTTCTTCAGTAGTGTGTCTCTTGAATATCTTCTATATAAAAATTTGTAAAAAATTATAATAAACAAACTATAAATTACTATGTAAATCATAAACATGTCAAATGTTTTCACTTGGTACGATAGTTAAAAGGTCTTTCGTGAATTAATTAGTTAAAACATAAATATACATTTTATTAGTAGTATGTCTCTTCAATATCTTGAAAATAAAAATTTGAAGAAAATTATAATACACTAATTATAATTTACGGTATAAACTATACACAGAAAAAAATATTTATCACTAATCAATTAATTGAAAGATATCAATTTTGTTTTTGAAATAGAAACATATGCTTCGAATTTTTTTAAAATAAAATGAGTATTAATTATAAGTCATTATACACATAAACACTAAGAAAAGTTTAAATAAAAACATAAATACTTATGTGTTGAATACAAAAACTATATTTTGGTGATTTTGAGACTCATCATTCAACGAATCCAAGAAGTATAGTAATGAGATTGATGACAATCAAGATTCAATGTCTACACTTACACTCAATATTTAAATATTGCAAATTTATCTAAAATTTATTTTCAATATATTGTCATTATAAATAATATTTTTTTAAAAAAAATTTCACCGTATATTGTAAGGTTCAAGTATCAGTTTATCCTTCTCTTTGATTTTCATGAATATATGGGATATTTCATATTCTATATCTGCTTCATAGCTTGCAGATGTTAAGTGTGGAGATAAGAAGCAAAACTTATTTCTTGAACCACGTGTGCAAATGAATTTTTCATACAAATACCTTAAAGTAAAAAAGAAAAATTTAGAAACTAATAAAAAGAATTTGTTGATCAAAGTAGATAACATGTTGGCTACGTGTTTGAGGTACCTAACATATACACATATAGTAGAGGCAAATAACAACTAATGACAAACAATTTCTTTAATAATTACCAACATCAATATTATGTGTAAATTTTTCACCAAATATATCACGCTCAATTGTTACCACTATTAAATTCTAGGCCCCATATGTGCTTCAACATATAACTTAAGGATCATTAAATTTGGAGTAATATTTGTCTCATCGATCATACGGGGAGTCTTGAATTTTTTATTTTCCATGATCCTTGTTTGGTGATGTAAAAGACTTTGTGCTTCGTTGGATATTCTTATCTAAGTGTTTGGATTTTGCAGAGTTATTTGTGTCCATTTGTTTAAATTTTTTTGGAATCTAAATAGTTATATTACTATACATTAGTCATTAACAATTAAGAATAATTAGGAAGCAAAATCAATAATAAGAATTTTACATTTTGGATTTCAGCAAATATTTCAACTAGGTTTTACGGATATGCCACTATTGTACCTATTGTCTCTCTAACCACATAGATATCCCCACTTTCAACAGGAATAGGTAATCGGGCATTTGACTTGACAGCAATACCGATTATAAATTTGATGTATCCCTCTAACAAGTGGTGCACTATATCTCTAGTAGTTTTATATACTTTTTCATGACCAACGATACATTTATTTGAAGGTTGTTAATACACATTACAAGAGGAGACATACTAAACCATCAATGAACAAATATAAATGTTAATTTAATTATTAACCAAAACAAATAATTAAAACGTTATAGTTAATAAAGAAAGTAATTACCTTGGGAATGGTGGTAAATGCAACGTTGCAAGATTCATTAGTACCTTGGGAATGGTTGTTTCGCTGCCAATTCCTTTTCAAGCTTATAATTCTCAACTTCAACGCTTTAAGTTCATTGTTCGCTTCCTTTTGATTGACGCATTTTTTATGTTGAAAATAGTCTTATTGAGATAGCACTCTTGGACATTTAGTGTACTATTAGACATTTAAAGCCTTAGATAGCATGTCCATACGACCAAAATCTTCCTACTCTTTAGATAAAGATTGTGCTAAGAGCACTTGACATAAATAAGCCAAAAAAAAAAAAAAAAAACTTTTTTAATTGTCATCATTATTAACATGAGAATCTGACAAGCATAAAATTATTATTTGACTTACACATTGATCTGCACTATTTGAACATTTTCATTATATATGACTCTTGCTTTATTCACACTAGCAGCCTTCCACATAACACAATGAGGTCGGGTTGTGAGCTCTTATCCCATCTCCTGTTGTTATAAATTGACAAATTTAAAGAGCAATTAAATAATATTTTTATCACATCTTGTACAATAAAATCATATAAATACTTACCATCTTTAGTTCCAGACAAGCATACACCATACATGATTTATTGTATGGATGCGGAGGATTGGATGCTCTTGCGAGATTTGCATTACTAACATTATATATTAAAAAGTTATTAAGTTTATACAATATGCTTAAATTACTAAATAATTTTTAAAATAATAATAATACTTGATAATCATTATTTGTATGTTAAGCTATGAAGCCTCTCTAATCATTTTTGGTTACTAAGTGTGTATATTTCAATGGACGTTTATTAACTATATTACTATTTTTATCTTTTAAATGCTCTAATGTAAGTCAGGTTCTAAATGACCTATGCAACTTTCCTGTTTCACTAAGTACAAAAATTTTATGTTCAAACATAAAGTAGATCATTAACGTGTTCATTCAAATAAATTAAGATAATGTAGCTTGAGTTAGTGTCTTGTATTTCCTTCCAAATTTTGGTTTTTATGAACATCCAAAATTGAGTTTTTTGCTCTCCAATTATTACAAGTAATCAGAACTATCTGACGGACGATAAAACCAATAAAACTAACAAAGCAGCTTCTGTTAGGCCCAATTGATTTATCATTTTTATCTCAAGCAATCTTAAAAATGAAAGAGTAATTAAATGAGTATATAAAAGAAATAATATACCTTAGAGTCTATTCTCTAATGATCTTAAAGTACAATATAGCTTATCTTGTATTTCATTCCTTTGCTTTTTGCTTTGATACAATTTGTCATCATAGTCACACCACGTGTAGGAACATTTTCCTTACTATTATAAGCATAATCATCACCATAAGGAGAATCCATTCAATTGAAACAATAAGAATAGTAATGAGAATCAATAACAATAGGAATAAAAATTAGAAAAGAAATGATAAATCATAATACTTTTTAAAAAAATCTACTCTATCATGCACAACCAATCATATATTTTTTTCATTTTTGATGAATTCTTACTTTTCTAATTTTTATTGACACAAAATGATGAATTGATTCAAGTCCCTTCATCGTGGTCGTTTCACATATAGAGAATGTCGTCTATAGTTGAATCAAGTTCAAACGATTGTGAAGTATTAAAGAAAGGATCATCCTCAATATATATCTTTTCATGTTCTTGCTTGTAGTGTTAATTTTTTTTGTTAGTTAAAAGCACAATTCACCACTTTTAGTCGGTAATATTAGTGACATAGAACACTTGTTGAGCTTGTAATTCTAAAATAAAAGGTTCATCTTGTACCCCACTTTATTAAATGACCCTAAAGTGTAATCCAACTCTCATATACATTCAATGATCCTAAAGTGTGATATATCGGCAACTAAGGAATTTCTATATGTGGCACTTGAGACATGCATAGATTGAGCTACGAGTGTGACGTCGCTATTTTGTATAATATCGTGATGATCTTTTTCTCTTGTATGAAATGTGTACATGTTAATTTCATAACCAAAATAATAAAGAACATAGAAACTTGGAGCTTCTAACCATCCTAATCTTTTTAAAATTGAATTAGAATTTTCAACTATTCTAAAAAAATGTACTCTTTTAGCCAATATGTAAAAGTTTGATTGTGTTCTCTTGTTATCTAATTTTTATTTCTATTAGGGTTAAAATCTTTAAGTTTTTTCTTGTGTCTTTCAACATATGGCTCAACCTCGTCGCGTTATGTGGAATATATAAATGCATTTGCTCATATTTGACATTTGACAAGGTCGCTACATCATTTCGACCAATCTTTTCCCCTGTTGTTCTTCATGAGTGACGTGACTTTGGAAGTCCTATGAATTCAACATTGGAGAGGTAGTCAATACAGAACTCAACAACTTCTTCAACTATGTATCATTCAACAATACAATCCTCAAGTTGATTACGCTTCTTCACGTATCCTTTTAATAGTTTCATGTAACTCTCGATTGGATACATCGATAATCATTAGTTGGTCCACAATATTGTGTTTCTTTGACAAGGAAAATTGTAAGATGGACTATTACATCAAAAAATGAGTATGGCAAATACATCTCAAGTTCATATAAGATGACAATAATTTCCTTTTGTTGTTTCGGTAGCTCCGTAGGATCAATAACTTTGCTAGAAATAGCTTTGAAGAAGAAACATAGTTTAGTGATGGTCCATCGTACCTTTTCAAGCAAATGAAATGTATACCAATTGGTAGAAAATTATTCATTAAGACATGACAATCGTGACACTTAAAATCCTTTAACTTGAGATTTTTCTTTGATATCAAACTCGTAATATTTGAAGAGTACCCTTCTGGAACTTAAGCTTCGTTAAGAAAATTACAAAAAATAATTTTCCCTTTTCATGATAGAGCACAAGTTCCTGGAAGGTAGAAATGTATGTTTTCCTTTCTTTACCAATCCCAATTTAGTTCTTAATCACATACTTATCAAGTCTAACCTTGCATTGATGTCATCCTTATATTTTCCCAACACATTGAGTAATGTATCAATTACATTATCGCAAACATTTTTTTTTAGTATGCATCTCATCAAAGAAATGTCTTACATACAATGACTTCCAATATAACAATTCAAATAAAGTTGATTTTTTTTTCAGCCACTTCTGACAAGTTCCCCGACAAAAGACTTTCCAAATTTATTGCTCAAAAGTTTTACTTTTTCATATAATTGATTGCCCATCAACAATGAAGGAGCTCTATTTTCTATAGAATTACCATTAAATGTTTTCCTCTACTTTTGATAATGTTGGTTGGGGTTTAAGAATCTACAATATCCAAGAAAAATATTTTTCTTACAATGTTCCAAACGCATCCAATTTATAATATCTTGACATATACGACATACACATTTTCCTTTGATACTATAGCCTGATAGACTACCATGAACAGGAAAATCATTAATTGTTCCAAATACCATTTTTCGGTTGTTTAGGATTAGAAATTAGCATACAAAACATCATAAACGCATGTTTCATACATAAGCATGAAGATAGGTTACAAATCAACATAATCATCAGCCAAGTACTCTAAGAATTACTTTGGATATCATGTGAGTTTATTCCTTCATTAGACAATGCAAGATGTAGGTTTCTTGATTGTTAGCCAAAATAACAGTAATCATTATCAATTTTTACCCTTGAGGAGAATTTGTAGGATTTCTAAGAATTTGATCAAAAATCCTTGTCCTTTTAAGTGTTTTGTATCTTCCATACTACGATACATGCGTCTAAATCTTGATATTATCATAAAATACCATAAAACTTTGGTTGGAGCTGTTGTTTTCTTCTTATATCGCGACACACTACATTTATGACACATATTTGATGATGCATATTCATTAAGAAATAAAATATAGTCATTAGAATAAGCATGTGTCGTGATATAAGCATACATTAAGAAATAAAATAGTCATTAGAATAAGCATGTCTTCAACTCCATCTTCATATTATTTTTGAAAGTCGATTAACATACATTCATCTATAAATGATAGATTCGTGATCTTATTATAGTTAGATATTTAAAATTAGTTCCTTGTCATATTCACATTATATTAATATATTTTATGATTCTTATTCTTGATCTATGAAAATTCCACCAATAAGGAATGTTAAGTGTTAAATCTACAAGACATAAGCCATATCAAAAGAATTTTATCCGTGAAAGTTCAACAAAAAAATGCATCAAATCCTATCCACGAAACACATAAAAAAAATATTAAAAAATAAATAAACAAAGGCAATTCAAATAATCAAATACAAAATTTTATGTCATTCAAATTCCTAATTTCTTATATTCACATATTTTATTCATAAGTCATAATAATTAGTAGCATTTTATAAACAAGAGAGAAATATGAATCAACATAAATTATTCTATTATAAGTATTCTTCATTCGTAAGAGTATTATCACACTTATTTTACTTAAACAAATTATGTGGACCCATTAAAGTATGTGTTATTAGCACTTCTCAAATTCTAATGTAAAAATTATCTTTCACACAACATTGGACAATTAGCTTTTTTTTAATCAAAATTAATTATATATAGAAAATGCAAGTGATTGTTTTATCAAGAAAATTGCAACAAAAAACCATTATATTCCTTTTTAATAGTTAGTATTAAGTTTGGTACAACATTGCTGTTAATACCATTATACAACAAAGACTTGATAAAATTATACAATAATATCACTATTACAACAAAGACTTAACAAAACTATACAATATCACCGTCACAACAAAGAGTCAATAAATCTTCAAATCTTCCAATTCAAATAGAAACGTTAATTCAAAACACAAAACAAGCAACTAGAAAAAAAAATCACAAAAAAAACCAGGAAAAAACAAAAATCAGATCATAGCTAAGGTAAGGTAATTGAAATAAGAACATAAATCGTTACAAGATATTGAAAGGAATGAATTTTGAGACACCTTGTCGAAGAGACATCACAAATATACAAATGAACACAACGATAGAGAAGAATGTGTGACGTTTTTAAAGAAAGTCGTCAATGAGATGAGAGACACAAAGGCAAAGTCAAAACGAGAAAAATAGAGAAAAATGTGTGATGGGAGACACAATGACAAAGCCACCATAAAACGACAAAGTAAACTACATTTATTGAGCAAGCGATGACACACACCTTCACAAAGCTGCAATTTTGCGACTATATGTAGTATTGAGCAAGCATTTTAGATTTTGTTTCATATTTTGAGAGGATTGACGAACATGGTTGGTTTCTTATTTTGAGAAAGAAGAAAACAAGGGTTTAATCAAAGTGATTATTAGCACGAAGAAAGAAGTGAAAAAAACAAAGATTTTTGGTTTTGAAAGAATGTAAGGGTTTATGTTCTAATGTGACATGACCATGCGTTTGGATATTTTTTAGGCTTAATTGCAGTTTTGGTCCTCCTATTTTAGTTGAATCGCAAAAGTAGTCCCCCTATTTTGTTTTTCCCTAGTTTTGGTCCTCCAAACAGAATTTTGGTCTAAAATTTGATGAAATTTCATTTTTTAAAGTTGTACTACACCATTTATGATCATAAATTTCAGGTACAATTGTTGCAAATGAGATTTTGAGGTATGGTGTGACTTAAATAAATGCAAAAAAAATGAAATTTCATCAAGTTTTGTACCAAAATTTTGTTTGAGGGATCAAAACTCGGAAGAAATAAAATGGGAGGACTACTTTCGCGATTCAGCTAAAATAGAGGGACCAAAACTGCAATTAAACCTATTTTTTATGAAAGAATTGGAGTATTAGTGCAAAGAGAGAAAGCCAACGTTATATTTTATTGCAATTTATAGCATTTAACGAAAAATCGTTATACACTGACAGTGCTTATATAAATTTTTAAAATATTTAATAGCATTTTTATTAA
>JBBPBR010000001.1:38594646-38663509 GCA_037974775.1 Cicer pinnatifidum | reverse complement strand
AAAAAAAAAAAAAAACACACATCAAATTTCAATAAATTAATATAAAATTCTACATTTCTTAAGAACTTCAAGAACATTAAAAACTTAAAAACAGAAATTAAGAACAAAGATTACCACTTAGTGACAAGCTATGAATACTAAATGATGTGAATTTGAGTTGCTTCCACATGAGATTGAAGATTTAACCAAATATTTTATTGAAACAAAGTAGCAAAATAAAACGGAAAAGAAAGAAACAACCATAGATTAGGTTTAGAAGATGAAGAAGGCACCACAACCAAGGATGATTGATAAACCATTGAAGAATCGCCACAATTGTAAGGAAACCATTGATAAGATTCAAATAGATTTTAATCCAAGAACTCATAAAGGAGACTTAGCTCACTCAACATTCTCGTTAGAAAAATTATATTTCATTTCAAACTTGTTTCAAGCGTGGTTACAAATGCATATTTACACTAAACCAATCTTTAAACCTAAATGAACCATAAGTGACATCATTCTCTAGGTCCATACTGAATACTTTTCTAAAATAAACTAAACGCAAGGAAGCAAAGTATATTCATTTACGCATGACATCAATTAAGTTTAAATTAAAATTATTACAATTTAAAATTAAAATAAACTACGAATTATTACAAACCAAATTAAAATAAATAAAGTTCACCCTAATTTATTAAAATATATTTCATCTTCATGCTCTTAAGGTCGTCATTCACTCTTTGAAGAAATTAGGCCACAAATTTAAGCTCCATTATACCGTACATAAACAAAGAATCCAAATAAACCACAAGTTCATCATATTCATCCAGGTCAAATAAAAATTTGGAAAAGTCACAAAATGTGATAAGTCGGAGAAACACGTTTCCATCTTGAACAATTAACATCTTATCACATTTATGGTCAAAGTAAGAAATTCTAAAAATGGGACAAAGTAATTTCACATGAAATGAATATTTAATCAAGTGATTTTATTAAATAAAGTGACAAAATAAAAAGGAAGAAAGAAACAAACATAGAATAGATGGAGAAGAAAGACATCAATATTTTTCCTAAAGAGAAAATTCTAATTCGTTTTAAATTTGTCTAAAATGAGACTCTATTTATAGAAGGATTCATAATATTCTTAAAAATTAAAATGGACAAAAAATTAATTTTCTAGACTCATATTAAACTTATATCACTTAACTAAAATAAAACTAAAATTATTACAATTCAAATTAAGTACAGATAAAACTAAAAATTAGTATAATGTCTTGATTCAAAATATTTTCATTCGAAGCAACTCGTTGTAGAACCTCCTCAACAATCAATTGATTTATTAAAATAGTGTTTGATGATAAAAATAATTAACGTTGAGAAAAAAAATATGCTTTAAAGATAAATTTTAAAAATGTAATAAAAGCAAACAATAAGGGCAGCTGGAGAATAGTTACCATGCACTAACATGCAAATCTGGTAGAATCGATTAGGTTACAACGCAGAAGCTATGATTTCATGCTTCAGTTAGAATCAATTTTTGACAGCAAAATTGATTTTTCAAAAAAAAAAAAAAATCCAAACATCTTTATAAGAGTGTCAACTCACGTTTGTCTAAAGGCAACGCAAGTTTGGGGCTGAAAAAGCAAAAGTATATTACTCACACGCTTTCCAGTACTAGATTTGTTTCTAGTGAAGATTTCACAGTTTGAAAATTGAATATTAAACAAAATTTATGCTATCAACGGCTAATGAAGATTTCATCTCTGATCCTTACACTTTGAAATTAATGGGTTATTACTATTTTCTCATTTTATTCGGTTACTCACTTTAATAGATTTCAATCCTAAATTTATACTATCAAAACTAATTACAATTTATATGTTGTTGCCACTTGCTAGCTAATTCTAATTCTAAATTTATTGCCAAATAATTGGGTTGTTGATGGGAAAGTATGTTTCTCTACGGAAAATTCATTATTTATTTTAAATGTAAAATTCTAGTAATTTTGAACTTTATTATTATGGAAAAAAAAAGTTAAATTACATCTGTGGTCTCTTAACTTAATTTCAGGTAACATTTTAGTTATTTTTTTTCTTCTCGAGTTGGTCTTTTATTTTAATTTTAAGTGACAATTTGATATTTTATATTTTAAAATTTCAACAATGTTATCCTTTTTTATACAAAAATAAAAAAAAAATCATCAAAATTTTCAACCAAAACCCATAAAATTAATAATCATCTTCAATATAATACAAATTTTATCAAATTCATAACTCAAATATTCAAATACACTCATATTTTCATTTCCAACAACATCAAATAAAGAATGGAAATATGAGTTTATTTCAAGATTTAAGTTATGAATTTGATTAAATTTGTATTTTATTGAAGATGATAATGAATTTTATGGGTTTTGTTTGAAAAATTTGATGTTTTTTTTTGAAATTTTGTAAAAAAAAGGACCGCATTGTTGATATTTTAAAACATAAAATATCAAATTGTCACTTAAAATTAAAATAAATGACCAACTCGGAAAAAAAAATATAAAGGACTAAAACGTTACCTGAAATTAAGTTACGGGACTACGGATGTAATTTAGCCAAAAAAATATTTGTTTCATGTATGTGATTTCAATGGATTCCCAACCACATGTATTATTCTCAACAAGTTTTGTTGTCATAAATATGTAAAATAATTATGTTTTTGATGAATACAAAGATCAAGGAAAGTGATTAAGTTGCGAGTTCAAAAAGAAGTTAACAATCAAAGTCAATTATGACCAATATGCTAGAAGCCTTATAACGTAAGGTATATCATGCAATCTAATATTATTATATTTCAAATGCACATGAGAATCTTCCATTATAGCATATGCATCAAAAGAATTTTCAAAGTGTCTAAATGCATGAATAATGTTTGAAAATTAAGTTTTTGACAAAAATCAAAGTTGTATTCGACTACAACTTGTTGTAGCTGAATACATACTCAAGTAAGTAGCAAAAACTGAATATTTGTATTCAACTACGAGATGGTGTAGCCGAATTCAAATGTTAAGTCAATAGCTAAAATTGCACTTTTGTATTCGACTACAAAATGGTGTAGCCGAATACAAATCCTAAGTCAATAGCTAAAACTGCACTTTTTGTATTCGACTACAACATGGTGTAGCCGAATACAAAAGCAAGTGAGTGGCAAAATTCAATCATTCATATTCGACTACAAGATGTTGTATTCGAATACAAGGTCAAAATTTTCAAATAAAAATGAACGTTACAAGAGGTGTATTCGACTACACTCCTGTTGTAGCTGAATACAACTACGAAACAATGCAATTTTCAGTACATATTCAACTTGGATCATTGCATATGTTCATCAAACCTCTAGGAACGATTGCCACTGATATGAAGTGATGTCTAAGGAGTATAAATACTTCTTAGATTCAGATTAAATGAATAAACCTTTTCAACAATCTTTACATCAATCTTAGAACAACTTTGAACAAACTTTCTAAAATATTTTGATTTATTCAAAGTCTTACTTTTATATTTTAAGTATAAATTTTACATATCATATCATTGAGAAATGTTCTTTATTGTACTTGAAATTATATTAGACTATTATTATTGTACTCAATTGTTATACACTCTTGATTTCAGTCAAAGTCATTATTGTTAAACCATTCAAGTTATTGTGTGAATTGAGGAAAGTGGTGTACTTTCTTCAAGTGTTGTAAATTAGGATAATAGTGTGCTATCTTAGGGTGATTGTTAGAAGTTCGTAACAGAAGTCTTATAGTTAGACTTGTACTTATTCTAACAAATAGTCGAAAATATCTTATGGTGTGCAAGACGACTCGATGTACCCTTGGTTGTAAGAGGAACAAAGATAAATTGTTGTGTTTTTTATTTTTCTGCCATTTACATTTTTCTATATATAATCCTAAACAGAAAAATAATCCAGTAAGTCTCTAAAAACCATAAAATTTATATACACCTAATTCACCTCCCTCTTAGCTGCGCCTCTATACTAACAATCGATATCAGAACAGGTTCTAGTAATGTGCTCCTCGATCCTTATTCATGGCTTCCTCATAACCAAGTTTTAGAGATGGTGGTAGTAGGAATAAATCACTTTGCTTCGTTGGAGAACACTATGACTTCTAGAAGATACACATGCATGCATATCTTGAGGCACAAGGAGATGTTATTTGGGATGGAGTAGAAAATGGTCCCTATGTCACAAAAACAGTCATCGACAATCAAGAAGAAATAAAGATAAAAGTGTCATGGACAGATGACGACAAAAGAAAAGTGTTGTTTGACAAAAAGAGCAAAAACATGTTACAATCAACACTTATAGTGGACGAATTCTTCCATGTGTCTCATTGCAAAACTGTCAAAGAAATCTGGGATACTCTTGAAGTAACTCATGAAGGAACTATTGAGGTAAAATATTATAAACTCAATACATTATCTTAAGAATATGAACTTAAATCTTCACTAATGATGAATTGAACATTAAATTTCTAAGATCATTAACAAGTGCTTGACAACTTAAAGTAACGACAATTTCTAAAAAGAAAAGTCTATCAAAGATGTCTCTTTATGCACTTTTTGGAAAACTTCAGGAACATGAGATTGAACTTGGAAGGCTAGAAAAGAATGAAAGTCAAGAAAAGAAGCCAAAGGACATTTCCTTAAAAGTAGAGTCAAAAGAGCAAATCAATGATAAGAATTCAGATGGAGATGAAAACATCACCTTCCTAGTAAAAAAATTTGGTAAGTTTCTTCCAAACAATAAAACTTTTAAAAGGAAAACTTTCAGGAAGAAAGATGTTTCCACTACAAGTCAAAATTTCACTTGTTTCGGGTGTGGCAAGCAAGGACACCTAAAAAAAGAGTGTCCAAATATTGTCAAGAAAAATTCTCTTAAGAAGAAAGAATTCAAAAATGGCTATATAGCATGGGAGGACAATGAAGTCAGTTCATCCTCGGATTCGAAAAATGACGAATGTACAAATGTTGTTTTGATGACATCACACCAATCCGACGAAGAGGAAAAGGTTAGTAACAAAGATTCTTCTGATAATAATGATGCTACTAGTGAATTAATTATTAAGTGTAATGATGCTCAAAATGTAATAAAAGAATTACTTATGGAATGCAAAATTATGTACAAAACAATGTCAACTCAAAAGAAACAAATATCATCTCTTAAAGAGAAAATTGACACTATGTAAAAAGATTCTGAAAAATTAAAAGAGAATTTTACATGCAACAAATGTGATTATCTTTCCTTTAAAATTGTCCAACTAAATAGAATCATTGAAAGATATGAAAAGGGACAAATTGGATTAAAAAATGTTCTTAATATGCAAAGATATTCCAATGACAAGAGTGGTCTTGGTTACTCAAATTTTGATAAACCAAGTATTGATAAAACATCTTTGTTAAGGCAAGTGATCTATCCAACAAAGAGAAATTTATAATTATGCAAAAAGGTCATCATTACTATAAGAATAATTTTGTTCAAAAGAAATCTCATATACTTACATATAGAAGTAAATATACTCCTACATGCTTTTATTGTGGTCTAAATGGCCACACACCTAATGCTTGTTACTTTAGCAATTTTGGTATTTCAAATTGACATTATGTGTGGACCAAGAAAGGTACTAATCTTCAAGGACCCCAAGCACTTTGGGTACCTAACAAATTATGACCTTGTTTTGTTGGTATGCATACAAAGTACCTCTAATATATGATATTTGGATAGTGGATGTTCAAAACACATGAAATTTTTTTAGCTGTAACTCTTGAATCAAAAGGCTATGTGATCTATGGGGATAACAACAAGGGTAAAATTTTGGGCATTGGAAAAATTGATGCAGCCTCATCTGCTTTAATTGAAGATGTTCTATATGTTGAATGATTAAAGAATAATCTTATTATTAGTATTAGTCAACATTGTGACAAGGGTTGCAAAATAACTTTTAACAAAGATGAATGCATTATCCGAAATGAGGTATCAAATAAAATCCAGTTTGTTGGTATGCATTTTAAAAATATTTTTGTAATTAATCTTGATGATTTATTCTTGAAAATGAAATGTCTTATGGTAAGTAACAACAATGATGCATTGCTATGGCATAAAAGATTTGCACATATCCATATGGAACATTTAAACAAGTTACTCAAGCATGAACTTGTTGTAGGCTTACCAAAGATGAAATTCATTAAGGACGAATTATGCGATGCTTGTCAAAAGGGTAAGCAAACTAAGGTTTCCTTCAAACCCAAGAATATTGTATCAACTTCAAGACCACTTCAATGGATACATATGGACTTGTTTGGTCCATCAAGAACTAAAAGTCTTGGTGGAAATTCATATGGACTAGTAATTGTTGATGATTACTTAAGGTTCACTTGGACTTTGTGTTTGGAAAATAAAAATGAAGCTTTTAAAGTATTTAAAAATTATGCCAAACTAGTCCAAAATGAACAAGCAACCAAAATTGTATCAATAAGAAGTGATCATGGAGGAGAATTTCAAAATACTTCATTTGTAGAATATTGTGAAGAAAATGGAATCTTCCATTACTTTTGTGCACCAAGAACACCTCAACAAAATGAAGTTATTGAGAGAAAGAATAGATCATTGGTAGAACTTCCAAGGACCATGCTAAGCGACTCAAGTTTATCAAAATACGTTTGGGAAGATGTTGTGAGTACAACTTGTTATGTATCCGACCGAGTAATAATTCAACCAATCCTAAGTACATATGAAATTGTTATGTATCTGACCGAGTAAGTACAACTTGTTATGTATCCGACCGAGTAATATATTTGGATGTAAATGTTTTGTGTTGAACAATGGTATGAAAAATCTTGGAAAATTCAATAAGAAAACCGATAAAGGTATCTTTATTGGTTGCTCGTTATCTAGTAAAGCTTTTAGAATCTTTAATAAGTGAACTTTGTTAGTTGAATAATCTATGCATGTATCATTTGATGAATCTAATCCCTTGAAAGAGGATAAAATTTTCTCTTGTGATGACGATGATTTTATAAGTGATGATATAAGCAAAGAAAATCAAAGTTGATCAACCAATTCAAGAGAATGAAGTTAGTATTGAGCAACAAGATCAACATAATGATCTCCCTAAGGAATGGAGCACCCATAGAGATCACCCATTTGACAAAATTATAGGTGATATCAACAAAGGAGTTACTATAAGGCGCAAACTTCAAGATGCTTGTTTGAATATGGTATTTGTTTCTTAAATAGAACCTTCAAAGGTAGGTGAAACACTTAAGGACGATAAATGGATATTTTCCATGCAAGAAGAACTAAATCATTTTGAAAGAAACAAAGTATGGGAACTTGTTCCTAATCTTGGAAATAAACACATAATTGGTACCAAATGGGTGTTTAAGAATAAACTAGACGAAAATGGTATAGTTTTTCGAAACAAGGCAAGGTTGATTGCTCAAGGATACAATCAAGAAGAAGGGAACAACTTTGATGAAACATTTGATCCGGTAGCAAGGTCAGAAGCAATCCAATTATTTCTTGCTTATGCTTGCCCTATGGATTTTGAATTATTTCAGATGGATGTTAATAGTGCTTCTCAACAGCTACATTAATGAAGAAGTATATGTCAATCAACCACCCGACTTTGAAGACTTGAAAAATCCTTCACAGGTTTTCAAATTAAAGAAAACCTTTTATGGTTTGAAACCAGCTCCAAGTGCTTTGTAAGACCCATAATTTTTAAGCATATTTTATGTATTTTAGTGTATTTTGGTATTGAACTCGGAGGCTTTTTAGCCAAAGTTATTAATATTTTGGGAGTTTAAAGGACCAAAAAGTTATATTGATGCTCGATTAAAATTAATCGTCGATCAATAAATTAAATTAACTGCAGTGGATCTTTTACGAAGAATTTAATTCTAGAGAGTTTCGTTAAAAATATCTTGGGCTGCTAAGAATTGCATCTGTCAATTAAGCTGCGATGAGAGTAGATATTTTTAACAAAAAAAGTGGTATGGGAAGTGATGGGTGAAATGGTAATTTTAATAAATATCTAAAGATTTTGAGATATTTGTTAATTATAATATATATATATATATATATATATATATATATATATATATATTATAATTAACAAAATCCATCTTCTTCCTCTGCCTCGCGTGACCCCCTTCTTCCTCCTTCTTCCATTTTCGTTTTCTTTGCTTCCTTTTGTTCAAGAATAGAAACCCAAGGCTGGGTGGGTGATAGGACAAGGATTTCTCAACTTCACTCTTCCTCGTTGATTCGAAAACGAAGAAAAACGGTGTTAGAGATTTCAAAACCGTTAAACACAAACCTCCCCGTTTCATCTAGATCTAAGCTTCGTTTCACGAAGAGATAGAAGGGAAAGTTGCATACTACCACGCTACGGTGCTAGGGAACCAACTTTGGAAGCGACGTTGCGAGCGGAGATTTTACCGGATTTACTCGCGGTGCCGTAATCGCACGTTAAAGCTAACGTGAAGGTAAGGGCTCCTTCCAAACTTTTAGTTTGCATTTAGGGACTTATCTGTGATTGTGTGGAAAAGAATTTTGTTAGGGTTAAAGTGTTGATTTGGGGAAAAGGAATCTTAGGCTTTATGTGTAAAATCTTAGAGTTAGGTTTTGGTGATATTGATGAATGTTTCGTGGAAAATGAATTTAACTCATTTATGTATGATTTTGAGTAAATGAAACTTGTTGCGTTTGAGTGGTGGGCTGTGTTGATTTGTGTTCGTCGTATTTGACATGTTCTTAATTAATACTGATGAAATTTGATATGTGTATGTTGGATTTTGTGGAGAAATGAATTTATGTATTTTGGTGTGAGTTGTGGATTGAATTTGATAATATTTTTGAGTTCATTTTGTGTGGAATTTGAAAACCATTAAGTTAAACGAGTATTAAGAATGGGGAATCTCTTAATGTCTTGTTTACTTAATGTGTGTTTGTGAAAATCGTTTAAGTTAAATGAGTATTAAGAATGGGAAATCTCTTAATGTCTTGTTTACTTAATGTTTGTTTTGAAAATCGTTTAAGTTAAATGAGTATTAAGAATGAGGAATCTCTTAATGTCTTGTTTACTTAATGTTCGTTTTGAAAATCGTTTAAGTTAAAAGAGTATTAAGAATGGGGAATCTCTTAATATTTCTGTTTGCTTAATATTTGTTGTGAAAATCGTTTAAGTTAAAAGAGTATTAAGAATGGGGAATCTCTTAATATTTCTGTTTGCTTAATGTTTGTTGTGAAAATCGTTTAAGTTAAAAGAGTATTAAGAATGGGGAATCTCTTAATATTTCTGTTTTCTTAATGTTTGTTGTGAAAGTTGTTTAAGTTAAATGCGTATTAAAAATGGAGAATCTTTTAATATCTGCATTTGCTTAACGATTGTTGTGGATGGAGTCAGTATATGCTCATGCATTTTCATGCTTTTTGTAAATCGTGCAGACACGTGATAGGTGGCACCTTGATAAATAGTAATTTGGCCTGTGATAGGCGGTACATTTATTATTTACGTTTTTGTAAATTGTGCAGACCCGTGGTGGCACCTTGGTAAATATTACTATGGCCCGTGATAGGCGGTACATTTACGATTTACGGTTTTTTGTAAATTGTGCAGACCCGTGATGGGTGGCACCTTGGTAAATAGTACTTTGGCTTGTGATAGGCGGTACATTCACGATTTACGTTCTTTTTAGTAAACCGTGCAGACCCGTAGTAGGTGGCACCTTGTTAAATGGTACGGGCCCGTGATAGGCAGTAAGTTTATGGTTTACGCTTTTTAGTAAATCGTGCAGACCCGTGATAGGTGGCACCTCAGTAATTGGTACTTCGGCCTGCGATATGCGGTACAATTATGATTTACGGCCCTTCGAGGAGGGTTTTGGTTTGGAATTCCGAGTCCATGCATTTTGGCATATACGCATCGCATTAAGGTGCTTGGCACGCTAGTCGTGTTTGATTCAAGTTTATGATTGAGTGTTTTGAATTTGAGATGTCATTGTGATTGTGTTGATTTTGCTAAGTGTTACGTTTTGAAATTGTGTGTAAATGGGATGGATTGTAAAACTATTTCGAAACTCAAGTTGTCGTGGTAATTGTGTTGAAATTGCTAAGTGTTATGTATTGATTATTGTGTGTAAGTGTGATGGATTGCAAAACTATTTCGAAACCCAATTTTTCGTGGTGATTGTGTGGGAATTGCTAAGTGTTAAGATTTGGAGTTGTGTATGAATGTGATTGAGTTAGTTTATGTATTTTTGGAAGAATATGCAGGGAAATCGATTTTCCAATCGATTGGATGAGTTACAAGGACTTTGCTAATTTGACAAAATCGATTTGCCAATTGATTTTATAATATGTTTTTCAAAACCATTTAAGAAATCAATTTGGAAATCGATTTGGCCATACAAGAACTCAGCAAAATTGACAAAATCGATTTGGAAATCGATTGACTTTAATACAGGGGCTCAGTTATTCATTCAATCGAATTCCCAATCGATTGAATTAAGCCCAGAGTTCAAATTTCACTAAAAACCTTCAGGAAATCAATTTGGAAATCGATTGGCTTAGTAGAAATTCTTATTTTGAGTTAGATAATCGATTGCTCAATTGATTTATCAATGTTTTGGTCAGTTATGTATTACTTGATGGATTGAGAATTTTATTTTGATTTCATTTTTATTTGGCAAGTATTATATGAACTTTTAGCATATGGAAAACCCTTTTAAGGTGCATGCTAAGTTGAAAAGGTATTTTGTGCATTTAAAAACTTGAATGTTATGTGTTAACTGTTAATTTCGGTTGGTGACCCTTTACAACTATTGCGGAAATCTGGGCTTTACCCTCAGATGAGAGCCAAGACAATCCTACTGGTTCGTACCCTACGGATGGGAATGTAGATGGGAATGCTTGACTGGAGCTATGTTAGGAGGATCTTACGGGGTGCGTGAAGATCACTCAGGGTGTATAGGTTTTGGTAGAATGATCAGATTAGGTTGACATAGAGGGAACAAATGTCTTTAATTTGGAATGCGTTTATTTTAAATTGGAAAATTGTATCTTTACTAATATTGTCAGCATGACAGTTTATTTTCGATGGGTTTCATGTACCACTTTTTGAGGTGTGAATACTTTGGATTCATATTTCGAAAAACTTTTCCGCTGCTTATAAATTGTAATGACTTAAATATTTATCCAAAGGTATTTCCTTATTTACTTCTCTGTTTTATTTTAATTTCTTTTCACCCTCGCTTTGAAAATCGGGGTGTTACAAGCTTGGTATGATAGACTAAGTTATTTCCTATGTGAACGGTGATTTGAAAAGGGTAAAGTTGATAAGACATTATTCATTAAAAAAACTAATGATCACACTTTACTTGTTCAAATCTACATTGACAATATTATATTTGGATCAACCAAAAATGAAATATGTGAAGAATTCTCATTAATGATGCAAGGATAATTTGAAATGTCTATGATGGGTAAGTTAAATTATTTTCTTGGACTCCACATCAAGCAGCTCAAAAATGACATTTTTATAAATCAAGCAAAGTATTGTAAGGAATTGTTAAAGAGATTTGAGATGGACAACAACAAAGAAAGTGCAACTCCCATTGACTTCGGAACTTATGTCGATAAAGATGAAACTCATAAATCTATAGATATATCAAAATATCATGGTATGATTGGTTCTCTTTTATATCTAACGACCAACTGTTAAGATATTATGTTCAGTGTCTGTTTATGTGCAAAATTTCAGGCAGGTCCTAAGGAATAACATCTTGTAGCAGTGAAGTGAATAATGAAATATTTGAAAGGAACAACCAATATTGACTTGTGGTATCCAAAAGGGAGTATATGCAGTCTAGTTGGTTATTCTGATTTTGACTATGCAGGATGTAAAACGGATCGAAAAAGCACAAGCGACACTTGCCTTATCTTAGGTAGTGCATTGTCATGGTCCTGTAAAAAGCAAGCTTGTGTGGCTGTAAGCACTGCTGAAGCATAATCCAATCATGCATTGTCGGACCAAACATATTGACATACCGCATCAGTTTATGCGAGATCATTTGCTTAAGGACAATGTTGCAGTAACGTTTGTGGATACACATAATCAAATAGCTTATATCTTCACAAAGTCATTGCCTAAAGATTCATTCTATAAGATACAAAGAGAACTTTACATTTTAAATTAAAATGATATCTAATGCAAGGTATCTATACTTTGTAAGTCACTTCTCTTCAAAATCTAAAATCTTCACTTGATAAATTGATAAAATTGATTCTTTGATGTATATGTGCTTTCTAAATATGAATATGTTGTCTATAAATTGTCTTTTAGTGAAAATTTGGCTTAAAAGAAATTTTTTTGATAATCGTAGCCGAATACACGTTTCTAGAAAATCATGTATTCGACTACAACCAATGTGTAGCCAGATACAGTTTCGCGTTTTTCCCTATATATTTTTTTGTCTGCTTGGAATGTTTTTCTTGTTGTCTTCCTTCCTTTTTGATCATGTCAAAAGGGGGAGAAAATTGAATGTTGTTGTTGTTAAAGAATTTGTAGGTCTTCCAAATTTTCAGAAATATGATGGCATGAACTCAATATCAAAGGGGTAGTATGCATGCATTTAGGGGGAGAAAAATCAAAACAATCAATGCTTTGAAGTCTCAACAACAACAAGATTTTGTCATCGTCAAAAAGGGGAAAAATGTAAAATTCTTATGTTTTTCATGAAGACAAAGACCAAGGAAAGTGATCAAGTTGCGAGCTCAAAAGGAAGTCAACAATCGAAGTCAATTATGGTCAATATGCTATAAATCTTTTAATGTAAGGTTCATGATGCAATCTAATATTATTATATTTCAAATGCACATGAGAACCTTCCATTTTAGCATATGCATCAAAATAATTTTCAAATTATCAAATTGCATGAACAATGTGTTGAAAATCAAGTTTTTGACAAAAATCAAAGTTGTATTCGACTACAACATGTTGTAGCCGTATACAGACTCAACTCAATAGCAAAAACTGAATATCTATATTCGACTACGAGATAGTGTATCCGGATAGAAATGCTAAGTCTGTAGCTAAAATTGCATTTTTATATTTGACTACAACATGGTGTAACCGAATACAAATTCTAAGTCAATAGCTAAAACTGCACTTTTGTATTCGACTACAACATGGTGTAGCCGAATACAAAATCAAGTCAATGGTAAATTTCAATTATTTGTATTCGACTACAAGATGTTGTATTCGAGTACAAGGTTAAAATTATCAAATAAAACTGCTACACTCGTATCAAATAATCCTGCAATTTTTTGATAGCAGTCGACTACACTCGTGTCAAATGCTTTTGGGTTATTTGACAATGTTGTTGTTAGAATGTTTGTATTATTTTTTAGTGACAATTTATATTGTTGACATAAATATATATTGTTTTCTATGACACTTAAAACTATAATTTCAAATATAAACAAATATAATATTTTTAAGCAATATTCAGTTTTAATTAGATTATTGAAATTTGTTTTCAAATAAAGGCTAAATACATCACATTTATACTTACACACTAAAAGAAAAGAGTTTTTTTTTTTCTTTTTTTTTTTTGTATTAAGATTTAACTTAACTAGCAAATGCCAATATTGCTAGACCGAATACTATGTTTCTCGAGTTTGAATCTAGAACTTCGCAATTGTGTGTGAATTTATTTATCATTTTATATATAAAGAAAAGTCAATTTTTGAGGAACAAAAGTCCTAGACATACACCAAATTTCCTCGCAAAATGCATTTAAGAGGAACTTTTCGAGAAATTTGATCTACCCAAAATAACGTTGATCACAAATATTTTCCAAGGACATTCAACAACATTAACATTTATTAATTTACACTAATAAATTAATTTTTATTATTGCGCTTGGCGGACTTTTTTTATGAATATATCTGCTTCTTGAAAAAAGTTAACCAAATTACTACCGTTTGAAAAGAATATAACAAAATGTCTTACTCTTTAAGATGCAACATTCTATTAAAAAAAAATTATGGTAGCATCCTCATGACGCGACTACTACTTGTGCAAAAATAAAACTTTTTAGTATATATATTTTTTTTTTCAAACTATAGCATTAACTTTTTTTCAAAAATGAATATATTGATAAAAAATATGCGATTTGCAAGTCACATGATTCTTTTTCGACAACACTAAATAACTAGTTAATTGTCATTATATAACATTATAATATAATATTCTGGAAAAAATCTGGATATAATTATATGTTTTCTACGACCATATTATTTACAAATTCATACGAATTATACATACACTCACGTAGCATAAAATATTATACCAACACATTTTTTTTTCATACGTTAACTAAATTTTTTCTAACATATATTTCACTAAATTTTGTTTTCTTCTAATATTTACTACCATATAATATTACATTTATAATTATGGTTTACAACTTATTTAATAGATTCATATAATATTATATTTCGAGAAGAACTACAAATGTCTGATTACATCATAGAAATAAAAAAAACATCAAATTTTTATTCCAACCATTCTGGAATTGATCTTCTGTTGCAAAATCCATATCTCATGTTCCTCGAACTGCTAATAAAAAATAAAGGGGTGAGATGAAAAATATCCGTGAGCTATAAAAATAAAGGGAGGGAGGGGGGTAGTTTTAAATTATTTCTTTTATAAATATGCTTAAAACATGAAAATATTATGCATATCGTGCTAAAACTCTCAACTTCAATTTTCATAAAAACTTAACTTAAAATATTATTTCTTTCTTAATGATTATGACAAAAAAATATGCGTGACCTCAAATCTTTTCCTTAGACTAAGGAAAAGTTGGCCAATTATCTTAATGTTGGTCACCAAGATAATTGAGACCTGATTGATAAATGTGGTTTGGCCAAACTCCAACCGAATTCTTGATTGTTCTCTATACAAGTTATTCCATGTCTGGAACAACCTGAATGTCCCACCGTGAATAAGATCATGAGAATGTAATGTACTTGAGATGTTTTATATGCAATGTATGTATTATGTCACATATGTAATGCATCCTTCATCCACAACAATTATAAATACTTTAACCAGATACTAAATCAGTGATAATTAATTGTTAAGTCCCTAATTCGCAACTGAATCAATGACAACTTAGCCAGAGGCTAAACCATGGACAAGAGGCAAACTCAAAGGATACATGACCAGAGGCATATTCAAATGATATGTGACCAAAGGTAGAGTCATAAGATACGTAGCCAAAGGTAGAGGATATGTGATCAGAGGCAGAGCTAGAGTCGAAGGATACATGACTAGAGATAGAGTTGAAGGATACGTCACCAAAGGTAGAGTTAGAGGATACATGACAAGAGGCAGAGTATGAGGATACATGACCAGAGACAAGTGATGAGAGGAACTTGGATCAGAGGCATCATGATCAAAGGAAAGACTGTAAGGAATCAACAGAGACAAAATGGAATGAGAAAATCCGAAGCAAAGTAGAAGAAGAAAAATCAGAGGCAAAGTAGAAGAGTATTATCATAGGAAAAGTAGAAGCATTTCACAAGTAGTAAAAACATAAGTAATTTACGAGAGGCAAAATACATGGAATCATTAAACAACTAAAAATGGCAATAACAGAAGAGAAATTAGAGATAGAAATACCCAGAGTTGAGAAATTGCATCAGCGACAACATACCTAGAAGCGTAAGTTAATCATCAGAGGTAGAATACCAAAAATCATGAGTTAGGATTTCGAGGCAACAATTAAGAAGAATAGTAATGGCAAGAAAAAGTGAAGCGACTAAGGACATACACTACTAGAAAAAACGAAAATAGAGACGGATATAATCTGTCTCTAAATTTAACAAATTCCGTCGCTAAACAGTATAGAGACGGATTTGGAGACAGACATGTTTTCGTGGTTGATTTTCGCGTCTCTAAGATGTTAGAGACGAATTTTTATCATCAGTCTCTAATCAAAGACGGTGTATGTCCCTCTCTATCAGAGACATACATATCATTACCGTCTCCAATAGGATTTAATTTAGTCCGTCTCTAGCTTATCGCATTCCGTCTCTATTGAGACAAATGTATATTCCGTTTCTAATATATTCCAATTTTTTTTTTATTAATCTCCCAAAAATCTATAATTATTTTCTACCTGAATATTTAAGTATCAATTTTTAAATATGAAATTCCATATATATATATATATATATATATATATATTATATATATGACACTAGATTCTCACAAAAATTATATTTAGATCAACACCAATTTAACAACAATGTCATAAAAGTTCATATAACTCTTTCACACAAAAAACGTTAACAATACACCATATGCAATCAATCTTTCAATTTGTTCAAAACATAACAAATAATATTTGATTTAACAAAATATCTAAATGAAAGTAATCAGTGCATAAGGTTATCATCCATATCATCACTCATCTCTTCATTTCCATTATCACCTTCTCCTTCCGGTTGAAGTGTAGAATTTTGATTACAGTGAGACATAATACTCTCAAACATCCGCTCCCAATGCGCCATCTTTTTTTTTAATAATTTCTTGTTCAAGGTTCTTTTGTTCAAGGTCAATCGTTAAAGCTTCAATCTTAGCTTCCATAGCAGCAACTTTTTCTGATGATACGTCACAAACTGTAGACGATGATTTTATGAATGCTTTGATTGTTGCAGCTTGAGATCCTAATCCAAATATGCGTCCTTTCTTGTTAATACCTCCAACAACTTCCATGTATATACTATTATCAGACAGTTGGCTACTACTCTCGCCATTATGAGATTGTTTCTCAAACATTAGAGTTTGGTACATTTCCTAAAAAAAGAGTTACCATTAGTACATATATATTTATATCTATATTTATATTTGGTAAAGACATTACTTTAAGGATGGTGTATACATACAGTTATCTTTGCCTGTTTTTCATTAAACCACTCATCTAGTTTCCCTTTTGGCCTGTGAAGTCGCTCGTAAACCTCAAAATTGGTTGGTTCTCTATTCCATTCCACCCTCTAAAAAAGTAACCAACAATCATTATGTTAGTATAAATATGATTAAATTGTCATTCGAACAATTAGATTATGTTAGTATAAATATGATTACTAACCATTTTTTTCACATGTTCTCTTGCAGTTATGGATCCTCCACTATGCACATTGTGTCCAACTTGAGATTGCCTATTTTTCTTATTAATCATAGAAATTTTTTGCCATGTCTCAGCTTGCCATTGAGCTTTCAATTGTTCCAAATTTTCTTCCCCAATCCAATCACCTGTATCCTCACCATTACGCACCTTGAACAAAGCATTTTTTAGGGCCAAAGATCCCCTACTATTAAAGCTTTTTTTAATATTTGCTTCATCTTTCTCAAGCCATTTGTATTTTGCCTATTAAAAAGAAATCTTTAGTATTAAATTAAAACATAAAGAACAGATCCAAAAGACATTAAAATAAATAAATAATTAAATAAATCAGAAACTGCACTATGAATATAAATAAATAAATAAATAAATCAGAAACTGCACTATAATAGAATAAGTGGTGGTGGCCTAAATTGCACTAATCAAAAATTACACAAATACCTTAAAGTCCTCTAACCAAGCACACATTGTGTCGTCATCCACACTACTCCAACATGACCACGCACCTCCAAAATTTTCCTTGAATATTTTTGTGATAACACCTCTCACTTTGGATTCTGGTTCAAAGCTAAAAGTATAAGAAAAATAACTATGTTAGAAGCAATTTAATACATGCATCTATAGAACTACATTTATAAAATTAAAGTTACTTATTTTCAGGTGCCGATCTTATCCAAATTCTTCCATCTGCATCCTTGGAACCCCACTTGATGTTATCTGGTGTTAAAGAAGATACCTCATTGTTTGGGTTAACTTGTGTCCCGTCATCGATGGAAGGATCATGTGGCATATCTACAGATGTCCCACTTTGGGAATGAGGAGATGGGACATATATAGGAGGAGTGTGAGATTGACAATGAGACGGGGTTGATACATAGGTATTTCGTATCGGTTGAGATATGGTTGGTGCATGCCTAGTTTGGGGATGAATGAGTGGGAAAGGTGTTGGTCTAGTTTGGAAATGAGGAGATGGGGCTGTTGTACAAACTTTTTTTAATGGCTGCGATATAAGTGTTGTTGGCATAGTTTGGGAATGAGGAGATGGGACAACGGTATCAGGTTTTTGTAATGGTTGTGATATGAGTGTTGTTGGTCTAGTCTGAGGATGAGGAGATGGAACCGAAGCAATGTTTTTTTGTAATGGTTGAGATATAAGTGGTGGTGGCCTGATTTGGTGTTGAGGAGATGGTGTTGCTGTAGGGTTTTTTTGTAATGGTTGAGATAAGGAGGACGTCCGGGATAATTAAATATAGATAGGGGTTGTGCAACAAAACAACCTTCACCTCCATCATCATTCCGTGGAACTCTTGTCCTCCTACATGGAACATCAGGTGGATAATAGTACGATGCAAATGTAGAGGTCTCCTCCACTAAGTATGCTTCACAAATAGAGCCCTCAATAGCAGCTGTGTTGGTGACTTTGTCTTTTAAGGTCCGAATAAACCTAATAAAATTATTTGAAGAAATTAATACAATAAGTATTGAATGATAATTAATTAAATTTTTTTATAGATGACCAACCTTTCAAAAGGATACATCCATCGGTATTGCACAGGACCACCAACCCTAGCTTCAAACAGCAAATGAATTGGAAGATGCTCCATAGAGTCAAAGAAACTAGGGGGAAATATTTGTTCAAGCTTACACAAAATAATTGGAATATTTTGCTCCATTACACGTATATTATCCTCTTTTAGTAAAGGTGAAGTAAGCTCTCAAAAGAATTGACTAAACTCTGTAAGTGTGTTCCAAATTGGTTTTGGTAAAGCTTTGAATGCAATTGGGAGCAAGCGTTGCAAGAACACATGGCAATCATGACTTTTCATTCCAAATAACTTTGCTTCTCGCATATCAACACATCTAGACAAGGTAGAGACATATCCATCTAGTAACTTTAGTTTTTTTATCCACTCGCACACAAATAATCTTTGTTGTGTTTGTTAATGTGTAATTTGCTTTAGGCTTTTTTAGCTTTCCCCCTCCACCATCTTTTAGCTCTAAATCTTTCCTTCTACAAATATCTGCCAAGTCAAGTCTAACATTAAAAGTGTCCTTCGTCTTGCCCTTGGTGTCCATTATTGTATACAATATATTGAGAAACACATTTCTCTCAATATGCATGACATCTAGATTATGTGGGAGAAGATTTGTTTTCCAATACGGTAACTCCCAAAAGATGGATTTTTTGGTCCAATTGTGAGAAACTCCATACCCCGACAAATTATCATATGGAGGTCCAATTATGCTTAGTAAATGCTTGACTCTTTCCCATATTTCTTCATTTGTCAACCTTTGTGGGGGCAATGTTGTCTCATCTTTCCTCTTTCTAAAAGAATTCTTATTCCTTCTGTAGCAATGATCAACTGGCAAGAATTGTCGATGACAATCAAAAAATGTAGTTTTTCGACTATGTTGAAGGGTGAATGCTTTTGTATTCTCCATGCATATTGGACAAGCTAGTTTTCCCATTGTCATCCAGCCAGACTACATCCCATATGCAGGGAAGTCATTAATTGTCCATAATAAACAAGCCTTCATGATCAAATTTTGTTGTAGTGAGACATCATAAGTCATCACACCAGAATTCCACAAAAGTTTAAGGTCATCTATAAGTGGCTGCATGTACACATCAATCTTCCCTTTTGGATTAGAAGGGCTAGGAATTATAATGGTTAAGAATAAGAACTCTCTTCTCATGCACATCTAAGGTGGTAGATTGTAAGGAGTAAGAATTATTGGCCAACATGAATATGTCCTACCTGTTTTATCGAATGGTGCAAATCCATCAGCACACAATCCTAGCCTCACATTTCGAGGGTCCATTGAAAATTCGGGATATCTTTCATCAAAATGCTTCCATGCCTCTCCATCAGATGGATGCGATAAATATCCTGGATCTCTTATATTCTCACGATACCAACTCATTTGGCTTGCAGTTTGCATTGACGAAAAAAGTCTTTGAAGTCTTGGGATAATAGGGAAATACCACATCTTTTTTAAAGGAACTTCTCTTACCTTACCATTTCTAATGACGCTTTTGTAACGATCTTCACCACAAATTTTACAACTACGAAGATTTTTATCATCAGGAAAGTAATATATCATACATCCATTTGGGCAACAATGAATCTTTATGCAACCCAATCCAAGCTTTTCCACTGATTTCTTTGCACGATAGAAGTTTTCAGGCATTCGATTGTCATTTGGCAATGCCTTTCCCATAAAATCCATCCATTGATTAAAGCAAGTCTCAGAGATATTGAAGTCTCACTTGATACTTAAAGCTTGTATTGCAGCAGAAAGTTCAGAATAATTTTCACAACCATTATACAAGGGAGCTTGCGCAGCTTTCAACATATCAAAAAATATTTTGGCTTCTGGGTTAGGATCTTCCCTAATTTGGTCTCCACAGTCATCTGTTTGTTGCTCAATATATGTACCAAGAGATGGTCCAGCTGCATCCATTACCATTTGCTCAAAGTCATTGAAGTCTTCCCGAACCCCACTACATGTGTAATAGTTGCTTGAAACTACTGGCGGAATTTGAGGCCTTTTTTCACCATGGTTAGTCAAATAATAGTAACCATCCATAAATCCCTTCATACAAAGGTGTCCCATGACATCGCCAACTAACTGATGTTTCTTACACTTACATATTTTACACGGGCATCTCAACTTTTCTTCTTTTTTGAATTTTTCATGGGCACAAGCAAATTGCGCGAACTCGAAAACACCAGCCATATACTCATCTGTTACTCTTCTTTGATTAGGTCCCATCCTATTAACCATCCAATTGCGATGTTCGGGAATTTCCATTTCTCTAATTGATAATTAAAAAAATAACTATACTACTATGTCAAAGTTCCCATAAAAAATAACTTTGCAAAATAATGCAAATAAAAAGGCGAAGAGCAAGAAGAAATGTAACAGGACTTATAATACGATAACGGTGTGATAAGACTGATAACTAACTCTCATTTTTTACAAAATAAAACTACTGTATTTCATTCAAAATTAAACAACCAATACAATATCTAGTATGATAAAATGTTTAGGGACAAGCCAGGAAAGGAGCTACGCAAGATATACTAAAGACAACCTGATGATGATTGATAATTAACTTGATACAAAAGATGAAGCACTATTCCCTATTAATAGGAAATTACAAATACCAGACTCCTAATCTTAATTAAATATAAAAACAAATTATGATAATAACTAAGTAATATAAAAGTAGTCTTAAGAGATACTTAAAATAAGAAGGATTAAAAGTAGTCTTAAGAGATACTTAAAATAAGAAGCTAATCCTGAATGTAATAACAAAGTAGTCTTAACAAATACCAGACTCCTAAACTTAATTCTAGAAGCATTTGACACCAACTTACCCGCAAATTTAAATTGAAGAAAGAACACAAAGAATCCTACAGATGTTTAGCTACCTAATTCAAAATTAAAACCCAACTGTCAGGCCAAAAATAATTATCACAGGTGACCCATAGAGTCGGACTACAATACCACATAACATAATACTCTTTTTAGTCCTAATTAGTTGTAAAATACCATCGGAAACCCTCTTTTCTTCAAACATATCAGTAAACTCCAAACAAGCAAACACGGGATGGAGAAAATAAAGATATTTCACATGCCTTTTGCAAGATATTAAAAATTAAAAACAATTACAATACTTATATTTTGCTTTCAATTTATTCCCAAACAAAGCTAAAAAGGCCACTAAAACAAAAACGCATTAAAATGAAAAAACTAATAAAATTGAAAATTTTATCAACAAATTATAATGTCATTGATGTAGTAGTAGTAGCAAAGACAGTACTTTCAGGAAGCCAACCGTATCAGCATTCAGAAATAACTAACATTGAAAGTCATCAACGCAGAAGCAGTTTTCGTATGATACGACAACATCGATTCAACACAGAAGCTCAATTCAATAGGGCACCTTCATTCATAAACAATTCAACAACAAAAATATATTGAAACTTTATAGGGATAAATAAGGAAAAAAAGCAACGCAAGGAAATAAATGTAGTATCACAGAAACATACCTTAACTTTACGATGCAAAAAATAGGAAATGAATGGAACCCAACAAAACCACGATGGAGTAGTAGTGGACGCAAAACAGCAACACCAATTGATTGGAAGCAAGGCGAGATTTTGGGTTTAGGAAGAAAAATGCGGTTAGGGTTTAGAGGAAAATTTCTGCAAACGCTTAGTGAAGGTGGAGGGGTGGAGAAAATGAAAACCCGTGTTTGTATCTTAACATATTAATTGGATTTTTATTTTTTTTTTGTTTTTCTAAATAATAATAATAATACTAATAATAATAATGATAATAATAATAATTATATTATATTATATTATTGTTATTATAATAATTATAATACATTATTGTTATTATAATAATTATAATATATTATTGTTGTTGTTATTATTATTATTATTATTATTATTATTATTATTATTATTATTATTATTATTATTACTGAATTAGGAGGGTTGGAGAAAATTTTAAAGGGAGGGAAACTACTTTATAGTTGGAGGGAATTTTCTGTGAAAATTTTTGAAATTTAGAGACGGAAAACATTTGAGACGTTATTGTTCCGTCTCTACATTTTGTCTCCATAAAAAAATTTATTTTTAGAGTGCAAGTGTGACTTTTAGAAACAAAGCTTGACACGGATTTAGAGACGGATTTAGAGACAGATTAACTTTGTGACGGAGTATTCCGTCTCTAAATTCCTTCTCAAACATAAAACTTTTTACATCCGTCCCAACAAATTGTTTTTCGTCTCCAATTCCGTCTTTATTCGTGATGGAAAAAATTCCGTCTCTAAAATCCGTCGGTAAATTAGATTTTTCTAGTAGTGATACATATCAGTTCCATTGTAAGTTGAGCATCTAAATAGTCCTTAATCGTATTTTTCCTAGACTCCTAACTAACTTATCAAGATAATCATCACACAATTAAAATAACAACATGCTTGATAATTAAACACAATTGTGGGTGCATATTTCACAAACACCTACATGCTTAAAAGTTCCACTTCGTTACTTTCTTTGCATTTTTTCTAACCCTTTTTTTTTACCTAGAAACAGTTTCACTAGTAAATAAAAAAATTTCAATTAACTTAACCCACAACCCCTCATGCTAAAATAATTTAAAGTAAAAAACTAATAGAAATTTGCACTAAAGAAGAAGAAGGTTTTGGCCCAATCAATTATGAGCGTGTCTTTAATTCGGGTTCCATGCTTTAGTTTGAATTCTCCTTGTCTAGGTTGTGTTTTCCTTGTTTCACTGATCTGAGTCAATTCTCAAGATAGAGAGGCAGAATCCCACATGCAAGGCTGCTGGCCAGATTTGAGGGACTTTAGTGAACTCTTATTCTTGGAAGGTTTGGAAGAGAATGAGAAATGGAGGATTTGGAAGAGTCAGTGAGCAGTAACAATGAGGTTATCCTTTAGATTAGTTACGGGAATGAGATGGAAAAAATGAGACAATGATTGAGTATTCTTCTCGGGAAAAATAAATGAGGGAAAATAAGGAAATTCTATTTTTTGCCCATTGGACATTTCCTATATTACCTTTTTTTCCATTCCTATTTTAATTAAAATTATTTACTTCTAAATTAACGTGTTAATACTTTGACAACCCTTTATTTTAAATTTTTTTAATTAAATGGGTTATTACATTCTCTCCCCCCTTTAATAAAATTTTGCCCTCAAAATTTGAGAATTAACTATTGGAAGTGGTAGGTTATTCCCTCTGCATATGTGCCTCTGTTTCCCTAGTTGCTTCCGCTAAAGATGATCCTTCCCATACAACCTTCACTAGGGTAATAGCTTTGTTCCTCAATGCCTTGAGGCTCTTATCAACAATCTAAACAAGCATTGGATTGTACGTGAGGTTGGGTTTAAGTTGGAGAGACTCATGGTGCAAGATTTGGTGAGGGTTTGGAATATATTTCTTTAATTGGGAAACATGGTCCCTAGTATCATTTTATTTAATTCCTAGTCCCTGGATATACAAATTCTGTTTTGAAATATAATTGTCCCATTTGTTGCTCTTGAAAATTTCTCTTGGTCATTCTTAGCATGCAACTCTCCATCTAGTTCTTTGGAATACCTAATTTGATCCCTAAGATCATTGGTTATGTCCAACTAGTTTAAAATAATTCCTCCTCAAATAGGTGCCATCTTCTGATTTCAATATTTTAAGTTTTCTAGTAATATCAGTTCTCGAATCATCAAATATGATATATGTAGGGACTTTCTGCTAAAAGCATCTTAGCTTAAAGTCATAGTCTTTCAAGAATTCCGCCCACCTCATCTGCCTCATATTATGTTCCCTCTGGTCAACGAAGTACTTAGACTTTTATGGTCATTGAAGACATTAAAATGTGCTCCATACAAATAATATCTCGATATCTTTAGGGAAAACACTATGGAAGAAAATTATAGGTCATGAGTAGGGTAATTCTCCTCATGTAGTTTTAGTTGCCTTGAGGCATTAGTCACTATTTGACTGTTTTGCACCAGTACACAACCTAGTCCTTTTAATGATGCATCACAGTATACCTCAAATCCTTGAGTTGAATATGGAATAGCCAACACAAAGGCAATGATCAGTTTAGTTTTGAGTGTTTGAAAACTCTTCTCATATTCATGATCCTATACTAAAGGATGACCGTTTTTGGTTAACTTAGTCAGATGCAAGGCAATTTGGGAAAATTTTATAACAAATCTTCTATAGTACCTTGCCAATCCTAAGAAGCTCTTAACTTCAGTCATATTCTTAGGTTGTTCCTACTCCAATAGAACTTCTACCTTAGAGGGATCCACTACCACTCTCCTTTGATGATCACATGGCTTAAAAATTTTACTTTCGACATCCAAAATTCACATTTACTAGATTTGTCATACAACTTCCTATCTCTATTTAAAGATGTTCTACATGTCCCTCAAGGGTTTTTGAGTATATCAAAATCTCATATATGAATACCACTACAAATCTATCAATGTATGGTCTAAAAATCCTATTCATATAATCTATTAATACAACTAGAGGATTGGTCACCTCAAAAGCCATAACTAAGAATTCATAATGTCCATATCTGGTCCTAAAGGCTATTTTGAGGATATCCTTTTTTTTAAATTCATATTTGATAATATCCAGATCTCAAATCTATCTTGGAAAATACAGTAGCCCCCTAGTTGGTCTAAGAGGTCATCTATCGTTGGTAGATGATATTTATTCTTAATGGTTGCCTTATTCAACTATTTATAATCTATACAAAGTCTCATACTTCCATCATTTTTTCTTTACTAACAACACTTGGGCTCCCCAAGGTGACATACTTGGTTTGGTGAATTGCTTGCCTATTTGATCCTCCAACTGATTTTTTTAGCACACTCAACTTTAAGGGAGACATCCTTTTTGGGGCAATGGAGATTGGTTTTGTTTCAGGGACCAAGTCTACAGAGAATTTTATTTCTCTCTTTTGGGGCAGGGATGTCACATCTTTTGGAAAGTCATCCTCATACTCACTTACTAGTGGGATTTTGGATAATCCTACTTCTGACACTGAGTTAGAGGATAACAACAATATGTATTGTCCCCCATTGTTTAAACATTGGAAGAACTGGGAGGTTTTGGGTAGGGGATGAGCTTTTGGTAGGGGACTGCTTGGGGGAATGATAATTTCCATACCACGGCAGACCAGAGTCATTGAATATTCAAACATCTAGTCAATTCCTAGTATAATATCTAAACCCTTGAGGAGTAAGTACACTAAATCTATTAAAAACATTCTGTTAAATAAGATAAATGGACACTGATGACACACTAAGGAAGTTTCAATTGAATGCTTAGTTGCAGTTTTTACAACCAAGGGAAAAGGTAATTCAAGTTGGGGGAGACTGAGTTGCAAAACACAATAGGAAGATATGAATGAATGAGATGCACTAGTGTCAAACATGGCAGTCAATGTAGTTTGATTTATGAAACAAGTACCAATATTCATTTGGTGATTCTTACCTTTCTTAGCTCTGAGGGAGAAGACTTTCCCAAGGTTAGGTTTGCTTGGGTTGGAGTCTCCTTTTTTTGACGCACTGGATAGGAATGAGCCACATAGCTAGGAGCAAAGAAGTGCATAGATAATATCTGCATCCATATAAAGTTTGATGTCAGCTTCAATTTAAATGATTATAAGTACACAAATGTTGTCTTTGGTGGGTGGCGTAGACCTTAAAATTTGAGTTTGCATGAGGAGGATATTGTTGTAGTTTTTGAAATTTAATTGAATGGTTTATGACGTAGTTTTTGAAATTTATTGTTTAAGAGTTGAAACTTAATTGTAAGTTTATATTATCAAAGAAAATAGTTTTTGATTCTGTCTTCAAAATACAGTGTCTAAGTATGATGCCAAATTGAGTTCCACGAATAAGGCTCAGGTTCTATAATGTAAAAATAGACACACAAGTATCTTGTAGATAAATATAATTTAACAATCAATAAAGATTGATATAATGATAAGATGGTTGCATGAATTTGAGATGCATAATTAAAATATGTAGAAGAGAAACTAGATGTCTAAATTGGTCTAACTTTTAAGCATTGACCAAATCAACGTAGCATAAAGTTCCTTCCATGTATTCACAATAATGCTGGTGCTTATTGCTATTGCTGCCATACCTTAGCATTTAATCAAATGTTTTCACTGCATCATTAAATTTTCAGGTAATTGTCTCTTAGTTTGATATATATATTTTATAAAATAATGGTCGTAGTCGAACTGCACTCCATTATAATATTTTTTTTTTCAAATTGATGACGCTGTTGGAATTTGAGTTTCAAAAACTATTTAAAAATTACAATTTATGCCACTGAAGATATTACTGGGTTGAGTTGCGGACTAGGTCGCTCTCTTTAAGACGTTTCACGGTATTGCCCAAATTGTGCAAGGCAGACTATCAACCACCAAGTCCACAGGATAAAACAGTCCAGATCACTGTATCGGAGTTTTACTGCACTATAGAACACCGTTCTAGAATTACACCCTCAATATGGCGATTAAAGCCACTCTCAATATGAAGATTAAAGTCATTCTCAATATGGTATTACGACCACTCATAACTACGGCATAACGACCGCTCAAAAACAAAAGGACTACGACATAACGACCGCTCTAAAAACAAAGGGACTACGGCATAACAGCCGTTCTAAAAACCGAAGGGACTGCGGCATAATAGCCGCTCTAAAAACCGAAGGGACTACGGTATAATAACCGCTTTAAAAAACCGAAAGGGACTGCGGTATAATTACCGCTCTAAACCGAAAGGGACAGAAAGAAAGGGGAGAAGTGGCTCAAAATTTAGCGAGCAGAATATAAGAGGGAGAAAAGAGAAAGTTGGGTAAAACATCCAACTTTGGTGTGCTTTTCACAATAGTTTGATGCTTGTTATATAGTGATGGAAGTAAACTCACATTTCTTTTCTAAGAAATGTGGGACTTTAGTATGTATAGATTTGAAACTACTCAAAATACTAGAGTTTTCCAATGTGGGATTTCAAAATTTCTTTTTAATGTGGGACTTAACAAGTTTCTTTCCACTTAAATTTACAAGAAATATTTCTTTCCAATGTGGGACTACAATAAATTATTAAATTCACACAATAACATACTTATTTTCCAACAATCCCCCACTTGAATTGAAAAATAATATTTCTGAAATAGCGTCAAATGCTTCTATAAGATCGTGCATGAACAAAGGTGTCTATTGACTTGAACCTTTGCATAGTAAGTAAGATTCAGATTCAACAAGAGTGACTCGTAGTCTTGAACTCTATCTCTGACATCAAACCCACACAAAAGCTCGTGCATTAATAGCCTTGCACGTGTATCCCAGTATAGTGAACGCTCTAGGAATTCTGCCTCGAAATTCCATAAGAAGCGGCCCCACTTCCACATTCACATAGGTGAGTCTATCAAGAGTACTCCTGTAGTTAGGTACTCCCTCCATATAGAGTATAGATCTCATTAAGAGTTTCTATTACCTCATCCTATCACTCCACGACTTGTTATTACCCATTGAACCTAATTATTAGGATCTCCAGTCTTTTAGGTCGGGTTACCATCATGAATGACTCTATAGGCATTACTCTCATCCTTTTGGATGTGTTTATGAATTTCTCTGTAGCTAAATCCTTTCGTCAAAGGATTTGCTAAATTCTCATCAGTGCATACATAATCCACTATAACAACTCATTTAGTAAATAACTTTCTAACAATGTTGTGCTTACGACAAATTTGTCGTCTCTTATCGTTGTAATAACGATTCTCAATCTTCGCAATTGCCGCGATACTATCGCAATGGATCAACACATCTGTCATATGTTTTTCCCATATAGGGATATCTGCTAGCAAACATCTCAACCAGCTTGCTTCATCACTAGCAGTAGCAGTAACTAGTACTATCATTTCAGACTCCATAATGGACTGAGCCAATATCGTCTGTTCTTCGATTTCCAAGATACAACACCACTCACTATATTAAAATATAGTCATCAATTGCTTTGGAGTCATCTGATAAGACGTTCCAATCAGCAACATTGTATCCTTCAAGGACTATAGGAAATCTTTGATAATGTAATCCAAGACTCATGGTCCTTTTCAGGTATCTCATGACTCTTTCCATAGCGTTCCAATGCTCCATACTAGGTCTACTAGTAAACCTGCACAACAATCCCACAACATAGGCAATGTCGGATCTAGTACAATCAGTGGCATACCTGAGGCTGCCAATGATGCTCGCATATTTAGTTTGTCTAACACCTTCACCAGTGTTCTTGAAAAGTTTCACACTTGGATCGTACGGTGTGCAAGCATGTTTACAGTTAAAGTAATTATATTTCTTTAGGATATTTTCAACATAGTGAGATTGATCCAAAGAAATTCCCTTTTCTGACATAGTAATCTTGATTCCCAGGATTACATTTGCTTCTCCGAGGTCTTTCATATCAAAGTTGTTACACAACAATGATTTCAAAATGTTATAGCATGAAAGTTTGAATCAAATATGAGTATGTCGTCTACATAGAGACATATGATAGTGCAAATGTCATTTTCAAATTTGTAGTAAATACATTTGTCACTTTCATTCACTTTAAACTCATTTGATTTAATCAAGTTATCAAACTTTTCATGCCATTTCTTAGGAGCTTGTTTAAGATCATATAAAGATTTATCTAACTTATAGACCTTATCTTCTTGTCCATAAATTACAAAACCTTTAGGTTGTTTCATATAAATTTCTTCTTCCAGGTCACCATTAAAAAAAGGTTGTTTTAACATCCATCTGGTGTATCACTAGGTTATGAATAGCCGCAAGTGATATAAGCACCCTAATGGATGTTAGTCTAGTGACTGGTGAGAAAGTGTCGAAGAAATCTATATTTTCTCTTTGTCTAAAACCTTTGGCTACAAGGCGTGCCTTGTACTTATCAATAGATCCATCGGTTTTTAGTTTCTTTTTCAAAATCCATTTACAACCTATTAATTTGTAACCAGGAGACAAGTCTACTAAATGTAAGGTCTTGTTAGACTCTAGAGAATCCATTTAATCGTTTATAGCTTCTTGCCATAGATCTGCATCCAATGATGACATAGTTTCTTTAAGATTTGCAAAATCCTCTTCTAAATTATAGACCATATAATCTGGTCCATAATCTTTAGCAACTCTGACTCTCTTACTTCTTTGAGTTTCTGTTTCACCTTGTTTGCGGCTTTCAGCGCTTCTTGTAACAGGAACGTAATTTGGTTCGCTGCCCCCACTATTTCTCCATTTTGCAGAGAATTTATTTTCATAGAAGTCAACATCATTTGACTCTATGATCACTTTTGCATTTAGGTCATAAAACCTATACGTTTTGTTCTTTACCACATACCCAATGAATTCTCATTCATAGATTCTACTAGCGAGTTTAATTCGCTCGGGATTGGGGATTCTGACATAAGTCAGAGCACCCGATGTTTGAAAATAAGACAAGTTCGATTGTCTTTTCTTCACTATCTCATAAGGAGATGTTTTGTTTTTAGATTTAAGAACTCTATTCATAACATAACAAATAAGCAATATATTTTCTGCACAGTAATAAGATGCAACAATATAATTAAGCATACTAGCAACAACTAGTTCAATAAAAGTTATATTTCCTTTCTTTTCAACTTTACCATTCACATCAAGCAATTATGGTGCAGTTGTTCCACATATAATTCTAGACAATTTATAAAACTTATTTAAACAAACTAGAATCATACTTGGAACCTTTTAATCTTTCTACTAAATTGATTTTCAATTTTAGTTACAGAGATTCTTAACATGTCAAGCATTTCATTTTTATTTTTCATTTCTTGTTAAGTTTCCCATGTTCACATATATCAAAGTGTAATAAATCTAAAGACTTAGATTCTCTAACTACAAGTTTATGTGAACTCTTTATTATTTTAGCTTGACTACAAAAATCATATTTTTCAAAATCATTTAACTATAACTTTGGAAATAAATCTAAGCTACATAATTTTGAAATCAAATTTGTTCGCATCACACAGTATAGCATGTAAAAAATTAAAATAATACAACATGCAAGCTAAAATATACATTTTATTGATTTCATTAATCAAACATAAAGAGACATATTAAATTTCAATACTTAATTTAAATATGTCACGAGTGACGTACCTTAATAGATGATCCCATGAGCTATCTTCTTAATTTTACGGGAGTGTGCCTCCATAGATCTGTCAGCTTCCACGTATGATACTCTGGGTAGCACCTCTACTACATACTCATTCAGAGCATCTCAAATATCTCTATCAATATTGCTAGAACTGTAGTAGTTATACAGATCATCAACATGTCCATTAAGAATATAATTCTTATCATTATTTTCCGATGGGTTAATTCTCCAGCTTTCTTATCTTTTTCTGTTTGCTTCAAACTGAAACAGTTTATTGAAACTAGAGGCAACATAACCAATTCCAGTAATCTCTTCGGTTGACATGGCAGAAAGAAACGTCTTAAAATTGTTGGAATTTGAGTTTCAAAAACTATTTAAAAATCAAAATTAATGCCACCAAAGATATTACTGGGTTGAGTCGCGGACTAGGTCGCTCTCTTTAAGACGTTTCGCGACACTGCCCAAATTGTGCAAGGCAGACTATCAACTACGAAGTCCCTAGGATAAAACAGCCCATATCATTGTATCGGAGTTCTACTGCACTGTAGAAAACCGTTCTAGAATTATACCCTTAATATGGCGATTAAAGCCACTCTCAATATGACGATTAAAGTCATTCTCAATATGGTACTACGACCACTCATAACTATGGCATAACGACCGCTCAAAAACAAAAGGACTACGACATAACGACCGCTCTAAAAACGAAAGGACTACGGCATAACAGACGCTCTAAAAACCGAAGGGGCTGCGACATAGTAGCCGCTCTAAAAATCGAAGGGACTACGGTATAATAACCGCTCTAAAAAACCGAAAGGGACTGCGGTATAATTACCGCTCTAAACCGAAAGGGACAGAAAGAAAGGGGAGAAGTGGCTCGAAATTTGGCGAGCAGAATATAAGAGGGAGAAAAGAGAAAGTTGAAAAAAGCATCCAACTTTGGTGTGCTTTTCACAATAGTTTGATGCTCATTATATAGTGATGGAAGTAAACTCACATTTCTTTTCTAAGCAATGTGGGACTTTAGTATCTATATATTTGAAACTACTCAAAATACTAGAGTTTTCCAATTTGGGATTTCAAAATTATTTCTTTTCAACGTGAGACTTAACAAGTTTCTTTCCACTTAAATTTACAAGAAATATTTCTTTCCAATGTGGGACTACAATAAATTATTAAATTCACACAATAACATACTTATTTTCTATCAGATGTTGTAAGTATAATCACCAGTCTTGATTTTTTATGGATGCAGTGGCAAAAAGATACAATCATTCCTAACTAGTAACATTGTGTTGTTTGGGTTTATATATATATATATATATTTTTTTTTTTTTTCTTTCTTTTTTTACTTTTATGATGATGTCTTCTTCTCTTGTTTACCTATACCAATGCTTTTGTCTCATCTTTATCAAGAAAAGGTAAGCCTCTCTTTATAGTCTACTTTGTAATTTTATAAACAAGCTTGATCCAATGAACAAAAAACTTACTCCAATTGCTTATTGCTTTTTGTCAAAGGTTGCATATAATTGTTCATATTATTATGATGAAACGTGGTAATAAGAATACCCATTAGTCATGAATATATAGTAATGAGCTTATTGTTTTCCCCGGTCCGTTCGTGATTAATTATTTTGAAAATGGGTCAAGCTTTTGTTTTTATTACATTCACCAAGTTTAATCTGCCACTGGGTTTCACTAGGAACTCGTTGTCTCTACTTGTATGAGTATTGGGTTTTAATTAAAAGAGTTGGTTCAATGGTTTTGAGATTGTTTAAGTTTGTTTCCGATACACTCAACAAGTTGTTGTTTACTTAGGCTCTATTTGAGAGTGTGGAGGGGAGGGCTTTCGGGAGAGTGGTATCTACTGATTACATATTATATCTTTTGATTTTTCTTTGGAGTGAGATACTGCTATGACATTCTGCTTTCTGAATCTGCAGCCATTTCTTACCTTCTAGTTTTTGTTTTTCCCCCTTTCTTTTTTGGGTCTTATTTTCAGTTGTCATCTTAGGTGTTAAATTTCTTTTTTGTATATCTTGTTTTTTTGTCTTTTCGTCAATTTAAGTCAAATTCTTGTAGTATCCAGCCGTAGCGCACTTCAACCCTTTGTAGAAGATAGGGAAAGTGGTATCTAATGATGCATGAACAAGACAATTCTTAAGACAACGACGGGATAATATTTAGAATGTTGGGCTTCTTATTGATTTGATCCAACTGGTGTAATCTTTTGGCAACTTTAGGCTATTCATTATTAAATGTACTACTAGGTGGCCTTGAATGTATTCTGGAATGTACTAATTGTATATTTTCCCATTCTTTAGATTATTCATGGTCCATATGCAATATTTTAAATGTTGATTATTGTATATTGAATGGATCCACCAACTAAGCCAATTTTTTGAAAATTTTAAAACTACTTTTGAATTGGTTTTCTTGATTGGTAATTTCTAATGCAATGGAGTCGAATGGATTCAACAACTAAGCCAATTGCCAAAGTATATCATAACTATAGTTATCCCAAAATAAGAAAAGTACAACTATCAAAAGAGACACACCGGTCGTATACGTAGTTGTAATCTAATCATAAATTAATAACTACCATCGTTACACCCTAATTCCTTATTATTATATTTTAATGATATAAGGAATTTGTGTTTGCCTTAGTAATTTATTTAAATTATTAATACTAATAATATTTAAATTTTTTTCTACATAATATCATAGTCTTCAACTTTTTCTACAACACCAACACTTGTAATTTTTTTTCTTCCAAATTTCCACCATAAATATTTTGGTCACCTTTTCCAAAACTCTAAAATTTTCAATAACACTTTAAACAAAAGCTCTTTAGATTTTCAATCATATTTAAAACCAAGATTGTAACCTTTTTGTATAGAATAAATTTTTTGAACTCCAAACCCTAACTATTAGGTTTAGGTTCAACCATTTAGGTTTAGAAAGAGGAAATTATTCTTATGTTTATCGAATAAAAATCATAAAAATTGGAAAGATCAAAATTACTAACATAAATTTATTTTTTGAGCAAAAATTCAAAGTGTTTCAAATTTTATTTTTATTTTAGATTTACTATCACAAGTCATGAATCTCTCATTTTTGTAAGAAAAATCATTCTAGTATAAAATCATATTTGTGTAAAACATAAAAATGTTATCAAACAATTTTTACTTTTAGATCAATCATCACAACAAGTAGATCTACAACATCTCATTTATTTTCCAATTCTTTAAATTTTTGTTTGACATAATATCAAAGTCTTCAACTTTTTCTACAACACCAACACTCTTAATTTTTTTTCTTCCAAATTTCCTACATAAATATTTTCGTCACCATTTCCAAAATCCTAAAATTTTCAACAACACTTTAAACAATTTTTTTTAGATTTTCAATCATTTTTAAAATCAACATCACAACATTTTTGTATAGAAGAAATTTTTTGAACTCCAAACCCTAACTGCTAGGTTTAGGTTCGACCATTTAGGTATAGGAAGGGAAAAAATTTCTTATGTTTACCGAGTAAACATCGTAGAAACTTAAAGATCAAAATTACTAACATAAATTCATTTTTTGAGCAAAAATCCAAAGTTTTCTAAATTTGATTTTTATTTTAGATTTATCATCACATGTCATGAATCTATCATTTTTGTAAGGAAAATCATTCTAGTATAAAATAATGTTTGTGTAAAACTTAAAAATGTTATAAAACAATTTTTACTTTTAGATCAATCATAACAACAAGTAGGTCCACAACATTAACAAAAGAGAAACAATATTATAACATGATTTAGTTTTTTAATGAAAACTTAAAATTTTCAAAATCATATTTTTATTTGATATCATAGTAAGAAATGGATCTACATAATTTTTAAAGAAAAATGAAGAAAAAAAATACTTCTCTTGAACACTTAAGGGCTTCGTGGCCTTGTTAGAGGAGGGGAAGAAAAATTAAAATTTTGATGATAAAACAAACATCAATAAAAAGGAGAGAATGAGAGAAGAAGGTTTGATTCACAAACCTTGATCAAAAGATGAATGAATTTAAATAAAGGAGGTTCTTTTTCTAAGTGTTATACTAACACTAGTAAGAAGTAAGAGAGAAGTGAAATGATTAGGTGGTGTTTTTTTCTTACGTGAGAGAGGAAAAAATAAGTGAATGAAGGGTGAGTTGGGTGAAAATGAGGACTAAAGAGGGACACATTTTTTCTTTCCTTTCTTAACTCTTACCACACTAAAAATCTATTCTTTAAAAATATCTTACTGCATGAAGAAAATGTCAAGATGTTTTGGCTTAAACACATCATTATACCATCTAATTACTGCTACACACATCCCATCAATCACTTCCCAACCTACTTTAGTAAAAATATATATTATCGTCGCAACTCAACTAACAGATTAATTTAACAATAACATGCGACTTTGTAAAATATTTGTCGATCATGTTTTCTCTGTAATTTAATTAAATTATTTCTTGACGAATAATTTTAACTGAGTCTCTGAAAATATATTCCAAACATCTTACTAATCCTAATCATCTCAGGAATAAGGAAAAAAGTTTTGTCCCAAACAAATGTGTTTTAAAATTTCATGAATGGTAAAATTGTCTGCTGTATTTAAAATCTATAAATTTTCTATTTCCGATTTCAAATATTTTTATGCACAAGAAAATTGAAAATATTACACTAAGGAAAAAATACTTTTGGTACCTAAATACATAAATAAAATCGGAGCTAACAAACTCAATAACATGTTCAATATAAAATATAGTAAAACTATAGAAAATATGATTTAATAGTTATAGGTCTTACAAATTTAATTTCAACAAAACTAATAAAAATATTTTTAAATTATGTAGAAACATTAAAATCACAATTTAACCCTATGTCTAGTGTATTTCCCATAAACTCTGTTTACCTTCAAGTAGCTATTGAGTTATTTCAATATTATTTTCATCTTTTTTCAAAGCTTTTTATCATCAACTAAGATGGGGGAAAAGATTTCGCACGTGGGGTGTAAGACCCTTAATTTTAAATCCTAAATTAAACTATTTTAGGGTATTTGGTGTTAAATTGCTTAGACTTTTAGCCCAATTTTCGGTATTTAGTGAGTTAAATGCCGAAAATATTTTTTTGGAAATTGGATTAAAATTATTTGTCGAAGAATAATTTGTTTAGGTTTATGAAAAATTTAATTCTGGGGAGTTTTGTTAAAAAATATCTCGAGTTGCTAAAAATTGTATCTGTCAATTGAGTTGCGACGATAGTAGATATTTTTAACAAAAAGTGGTTTGGAGAGGTTATGGGTGAAATGGTAATTTTAATAAATATCTAGATATTTTGAGATATTTGTTAAGTTATAATTAATATATATATATATATATATATATTATATATATATATATATATATATATATATATATATATATATATATTTATATATATATATGTTTGTTTGGAAGGAAAAGGAAAGAAATGGAAAAGAGAGAAAAGGAAATAGAAAGGAAGGAAAAAGGAAGAAAGGAAAAAAGAGAGAAAAGCATTTCCGTCTTCTTCCTCCTCGCGACATTCTTTTTCTCCCTCTTTCTTCTTTGTTGATTTTGCTTGCTTTTTCGTTCCTTTTCTTCAAGAATAGAAACCCAAGGCTTGGTGGGTGATAGGACAAGGATTTCTCAACTTCACTCTTCCTCGTTGTTTCGAAAACGAAGAAAAACGGTATTAGGGATTTCAAAACCGTAAAACACAAACCTCCCCGTTTCATCTAGATCTAAGCTTCGTTTTGCGAAGAGATAGAAGGGAAAGTTGCTCACTACCACGCTACGGTGCGAGGGAACCAACTTTGGAAGCGAAGTCGCGAGCGGAGATTTTTCCGAATTTACTCGCGGTACCGAAGTCGCTCGTTAAAGCTATCGTTAAGGTAAGGGCTCCTTCAAAACTTTTAGTTTGCATTTAGGGACTTATCTGTGGTTGTGGGGAAAAGAATTTCGTTAAGGTTAAAGTAATGTTTCGTGGAAAATGAATTTAAACTCATTTATGTATGATTTTGAGTAAATGAAACTTGTTGTATTTGAGTGGTGGATTGTGTTGATTTGTGTTCGTCGTAATTGACGTGTTCTTAATTAATACTGATGAAATTTGATATGTGTATGTTGGATTTTGTGGAGAAATGAATTGATGTGTTTTGGTGTGAGTTGTGGATTGGATTGATAATATGTTGGAGTTTGTTTTGTGTGGAATTTGAAAACCATTAAGTTAAATGAGTATTGAGAATGAGGAATCTCTTAATGTCTTGTTTACTTAATGTGTGTTTGTGAAAATCGTTTAAGTTAAATGAGTATTAAGAATGGGGAACCTCTTAATGTCTTGTTTACTTAATGTTTGTTTTGGAAAATCGTTTAAGTTAAAAGAGTATTAAGAATGGGGAATCTCTTAGTATTTCTGTTTACTTAATGTTTGTTTTGGAAAATCGTTTAAGTTAAAAGAGTATTAAGAATGGGGAATCTCTTAATGTCTTGTTTACTTAATGTTTGTTTTGAAAAATCGTTTAAGTTGAAAGAGTATTAAGAATGGGGAATCTCTTAGTATTTCTGTTTACTTAATGTTTGTTTTGGAAAATCGTTTAAGTTAAAAGAGTATTAAGAATGGGGAATCTCTTAGTATTTCTGTTTACTTAATGTTTGTTTTGGAAAATCGTTTAAGCTAAAAGGGTATTAAGAATGGGGAATCTCTTAATATTTCTGTTTGCTTAATGTTTGTTGTGAAAATCGTTTTAAATGGGTATTAAGAATGGGGAATCTCTTAATGACTTGTTTACTTAATGTTGTTGTGAAAATCGTTTAAGTTAAATGAGTATTAAAAATGGGGAATCTTTTAATATCTGCATTTACTTAACGATTGTTGTGGGTGGAGTCAGTGTATGCTCATGCATTTCATTTTGGTAAATTGTGCTGACCCGTGATAGGTGGCATCTCGGTAAACAGTACTGACCCGTGATAGGTGGTACGTTTATGATTTACGTTTTTGGTAAATTGTGCTGACCCGTGATAGGTGGCACCTCGGTAAATAGTACTTTGGCCTATGATAGTCGGTACTTTTACGATTTACGCTTTTTCTTTTAGTAAATCGTGCTGACCCGTGATAGGTGGCACCTCGGTAAATAGTACTGACCCGTGATAGGTGGTACGTTTACGATTTACGTTTTTTAGTAAATCGTGCTGACCCGTGATAGGTGGCACCTCGGTAATTGGTACTTTGGCCTGCGATAGACGGTACAATTATGATTTACGGCCCTTCGAGGAGGGTTTTGGTTTGGAATTCCGAGTCCATGCATTTTGGCATATATGCATTGCATTAGGGTGCTTGGCACACGAGTCGTGTTTGATTCAAGTTTATGATTAAGTGTTTGAACTTGAGATGTCATTGTGATTGTGATGATATTACTAAGTGCTATGTTTTGGAACAAATAGTGTGTAAGTGTTTTTGATTCAAGTTTATGATTGAGTGTTTGAACTTGAGATGTCATTGTGATTGTGTTGATTTTACTAAGAGTTATGTTTTGGAATTGTGTGATAGCATGCTTGATTGCAAAACGATTTCGAAACTCATAATGTCGTGGTGAATGTGTGGGAATTGCTAAGTGTTAAGATTTAGAGTTGTGTATGAATGTGATTGAGTTAGTTTATGTATTTTTGGAAGAATATGCAGGGAAATCGATTTCCCAATCGATTGGGTGAGTTACAGGGACTTCCCTAATTTGACAAAATCGATTTGCCAATCGATTTTATAATATGTTCTTCAAAACCATTTAAGAAATGGATTTGGAAATCGATTTGGCCACACAGGAACTCAACAAAACTGACAAAATCGATTTGGAAATCGATTGGCATTAATACAGGGGCTCAGTTATTCATTCAATCGATTTCCCAATCGATTGAAGTAAGCCCAGAATTCAAATTTCACTAAAAACCTTCAAGAAATCGATTGGCTTAGTGGAAATTCTTATTTTGAGTTAGATGATCGATTGCTCAATTGATTTATCAATGTTTTGGTCAGTTATGTATTACTTGATGGATTGAGAACTTTATTTTGATTTCATTTTTATTCGGCAAGTATTATATGAACTTTTAGCATATGGAAAACCCTTTTAAGGTGCATGCTAAGTTGAAAGGGTATTTTTTACATTTGAAAACTTAAATGTTATGTGTTAACTGTTAATTTCGGTTGGTGACCCTTTACAACTATTGTGGAAATCTGGGCTTTTCCCTCAGATGAGAGTCAGGACAATCCTACCGGTTCGTACCCTACAGATGGGAATGTAGATGGGAATGCTTGACTGGAGCTATGTTAGGAGGATGTTATGGGGCGCGTGAAGATCACTCAGGGTGTATAGTTTTTGGTAGAATGATCAAATTAGGTTGACATAGAGGGAACAAATGTCTTTATTTTGGAATGCGTTTATTTTAAATTGGAAAATTGTATCTTTACTAATATTGTCAGCATGACAGTTTATTTTCGATGGGTTCCATGTACCACTTTTTGAGGTGTAAATACTTTGGATTCATATTTCGAAAAACTTTTCCGCTGCTTATAAATCGTAATGACTTAAATATTTATCCAAAAGTATTTCCTTATTTATTTCTCTGTTTTATTTTAATTTCTTTTGAAAAAAAAATACACCCTCGCTTTGAAAATCGGGGTGTTACATGGGGAGATTGTTAGCCTATAATAGTCCTTATATGTGTAGGGTGACTTAAACCCTATTAGAGATAATCATCTAAGGAGAACTAATTCTCTATAATGACTCTTAGGGGTTACTAAATGAGGTAATGTCAATCTTATGTAAATTTCATTTATCATAAGATTGATCTAATGAATATTATCGGAAAATGTATTGATTATTTGTCTATGTGTTGTTTCCCTAATTGTTCAAATGTGTCATGTGATATATGAATAATTGTAATTTTTACGCTAGGTAAAGTTGAATAACCTTTATATCATGAACTGATGGATGATTGCATTAGAAAGGATATGACGATGTTAAATAATTAACGGGTAAAGGAATATAGTAAAACATGACACTCAACCTTGGTATAGATCGTGCAAAGTATAACTTCAGATAATGAAAGTAATATGAATTTGAATATTGTTAGTGCTTAGGGTTGTCCACTACCATATGTATATGTATGGCCACACATGGTTGATTTGTTGGCCGAATCCTGATGGGAATTATTATTATTTCTAGCATGGCAAGATTAATGTCTTTTCTGGTTCATAGAAGCAATCCACTTATAACACTTAAATTCCAAGAAAAAGTCATCAAGTGTTTTATCGGAATATGTGGGAACGTTGGCGACATGCATTTAGGTGACATCTAATCAAATATTGGGGATGTTCTTGATAACTTCAAAAACTTGTGTCAACACATAGTTGAAGATTGCAATAAAATTGCTAAGACTTGAGTTGATATATATATATATATATATATATATGTATATATATAAAAGAATGGTGTGCTTATGAATAATTGTGTGACATATATATTTATATTTTACACTCCATCCCCACGTTTATACATGTACATAAATATAAGTCCCAATTTTATTTTATGTTTTGCCGATGACATGTTCCTTTCCTCCCCACTTTCCAAGAGTGCCAGGTCAGGCCTTTTGGAGTGGTTTGAAGATCTTGTATCATGCTGACTTGGGTGGTGAGCATTAAGACTTTGAATCGAAAGGAATCATAATCGTTTTTACTAGACAGGTGACCTACATTTATAAGAATTATGGGTGGTTGACGCTATATGGATGTCTCACGTTCCGATTATGCAAGAGTTACCCTTCCACTATGATTGAAGAAAGAAGCAACTTGAAAGAGGAGGAGATATGTAGTGTGGAAAGAGTGTTGGTCAGAAGAAAGTCGATCGATATTCATGAAGATGATCCGACCCAGCAGCAAAGTTGTTAAAGAGACGACAATGTGATTGCGGGGTTTGATAAATCCTTGATGTGTGACATCAAATATATCATTCGCGACTCCAATGGCTATGTCATTGCGGTGAGAACATGAAAAAAGAAGTGTCTATCAATTTGCGAGGGAAACTTCTTGCCTTGATGTTATAGTTGAAAGTGATTGTCTGACTCTGAACATTGTTATTGGCCTCGTAAGAAAAAGAAGGATATTTGGTTATGTACCGAACATTTTAGTCGAATGTTGGAGATTGATGGCTTTTTTTAGATATTTGTATGCAACGCATGTTAGTAGATTTGGAAATGGTGTCGCTCACCATCTTGCTAGGCAAAGGCGTGTTGCTTGAGGAATACCCACCTTCACTGGGCCCTTATGTCGTGTCAAACCAAAGACTTCATTGTGCCTTAGGTGTTTTATGTTAATTGAGGTATTGTTAAAAAAAAACAGTTAAATATATGAAAGTGTTTACACTGTGGGTGAGGCTTCTCAAGCATCATAGTTAATACAAAGTATGTGTTTTGTTGAAGATGATTTGGTTGTAGTATTATTTGATATGAGAGCAACATTGTCTTTTATATCTAGAACCTTCACTAATATCTTGAAGGTAAAGTTAGTTGATCTTAGATAATAAGTTACCTACTGCAATTCCATCGAGGGAAAAGATGGTCACTAGATGATCAATTAGTTTATCTAGAATATGGTTTGGAATTTTTGTAGGTAAGTTTATATTTTTTAGAGTTAAAAATATAAAACTGGTACATTTTCAAGAAAGTGTTGTATTGTGTTCGACATTTTTAAACATATGTTTATTATTAATTTATTATTTTGCGATTTGTCTTGAAACCAACTCAATCTTGTTTTTATTTTGTCCAGCCTTTATGGGATTTGTATCTCACCGAGTTTGATCGAATTAAAAGGCTAGTGTAGGTCCAAAAAATGGTCCGATCTAAGACTGAATACTGGACACGTCAAACATGACTAGTCCGTCCTTTGTAAACCCCTAAGTCACATCTTAATCAAAATAAATTATATGCATTAAATTTTTAATTTTGCCTACAAAGATATTGTGGATAAATAAAAAATGATTAAGTTGAGTTTAAGTTGAAAAATATTGTATATCCACCTTGTTTCCGTGGCTAAACAATTACTTACTCACAAATCAGATTATGTTGGTAAATTTTCGTAGGTATTTTCAACTTTTCTTGTAGTGACCCCCTATTTTGCTAGTTACACCCCATCCATTTAATGAATATACCAAATCGTCCTTATCACTAAATCAAAACTTGTCATCTTTTTTCCCTTTCTTTCTCCCCATTGTGAATCCCTTTCATTCTTCATCTTCATCTTCTCTATTTTTTTCCTTGCACCCCTATTCCAAGCATCTTCGTCCATCTTCACATTCTTCCATTAGCTTCATCAAGATTTTCATAAATTTCATATTATCCCACTTTTATTAATTAGGTTCACATCCATCTCTTCTTCGTCTTCATCTTCATCTTCTTTGCAATATTTAGTAAGGTTTCTTTGCTTTTTGATTTACTAAATCATAGGGTGTATTTTGTGCATAAGATTTGTTGTTTGATTAGGTTTTAGTGAGATTGAAACTGATTTTGTGAACAGGGTTGGTGGAATGGAACAACGTTGTTCATTTAGGATTTTTGGAATTTCCAATTTGGATTATGGATATACACGAAATCAGTTTGTGTATGGCTACATAAATTGAGTTTGCAATACAATAAGTGAAGGATATATCTTGTTAGTTGATGTAACATATACCTACCCAAATTTAGTTTATGTATAATATGTGAACTAAGTTTGAGTAGAATACGTGAATTGAGTTTAGGTAGGATATATTAATCGAGTTTGCGTACTTTATATTTGATCCTGATTTTGATTATGTGTTTGCATAAATGGTGCACAATATATTTGTTGATGGAATGAGCCATGTTATAATTAATGATACTGTTAATAATGAGGGTTGTCGCATTAGATCGCTCACTTTTGCACGGGCTGAACGTCTTGAGGAGTAGTAGTAAGTACAATGCGGGCGACAAGAAAAACGAGAATTACAACAACAACATCGAGTGCAATAATAGCAACAACCACAACAAGAGAACCATACACAACACGAGGAGTAAACACAATAGACACCATATGACGCGCAACTAGAGCAGATGGATCAGCCTGCACAGGCTGATGGATATCCTGGTGTTTCTTGTTGGCACATTTGTCGTTAGGATATTTGGTGACCATATCATCACTCAACTTTGGGATGAAATGGTAATGTTCTCGATCATGTTAAAATTTTAATAGTTGTTGTCATAATGTGTTTTAACCTATTTTAACTTGCACATTTTCTTTCATTTATTTCAGAATCATGGGGAACTAAGTGTACTTAGCAATGAAAAAAATTGAAAGACGTTGTCATTGAACATGAAGAAGTGGAGCAGTTGGTTAAGAGTTCAAAATTATATATGTTGCAAAAATGCAATTATGAAATAATTGACAAAGAGATTATATCTATTTCGTATAGAGATAGCAACGAGAAACCAACAACTTCCATCTTTAAATTAGAGATATGATTATTACACTTGATGATGTTTCCTCCCTTTTGCATTTACTCATCACTAGAGCATTCTTTATCGTAAAAAAACTTAATAAATATGAGGGTGCAAAGGTGTTAGCCAAACTGATTGGAGTTATTGAAGACTCTACTCATGCTAAATTTAGTGTCATGTGGACATCAATAATTCCATTTAGTTGAAAACTTGAAGTATACAACCAAATTTGTCGTGACCAGCTTTGGGAGATGGCTGCCAGCGAATTTCTACTCTTTTTGGTGAGTTGCACCCTTTTCAGTAACAAGAGTGCATTTGTTGTTAGTGTTACCTACCTAGAGTGTTTTTGAGACTTCGAATCATATGGAGGATACGCATGGGGTGCTATTGTTGTTGCTTACTTATATTATAATCTCTGTGAAACTAGTATGCATCACACCAGAACAACTTCTTAGTATCTAACACTTTTACAATTTAACTTTATTGTTGCTTTATATGTTGATAAATTATATTATTAATTATAAACTAATGATATGTTATTATATATGTGCAGACTTGGGTGTATTAGCATTTCCCTAGATATGTCTGGGATATGTATTATTTTATTGTTGCTTTATATGTAGATTTTTGTAGACCTTCTCCTAGATATATTGAGGGGAAACCTAGATCACTTCGATGGAGAAGCTCTACTTTATCTCATTGTGTTGTAATACAATCATGCTATAAACATTTTCCCAAACATATATCCTTCATATTGTCTTTTGGTATCCTTGTGACGATTTAACCATTACTCGTATACATAATCATAAAAAATAGAAAAAGCACTGCACATTCTTTCAAATATAGCCAACTTCATGTAATATTGAGCCTTATAAGAACATTAAACAAGACCCTCTCATTCCTCCATTATGTGCACCTGATATTTTTTTCTTTTCTAAAAACATAATCATCTTGCACTTGGCTTTAACATTCTTGCATACATTAAATAAGCACAATAAATTGACTTCTTGTGGAAAAATATATTGAAATGCGTTCAACAAAACAATGTCTATGTCAGTAACAATGACTTGAATTTCATCGATGTAATTTGTTCTTTCAAAATTTTTACTTTCCATGTGAAGTTATTAGCACACTCAAACTGTAGATATGAAAATCGCACAAAAAATGTCATTGTAGTAAAAGTAATAACAATAATTTCAAGTAATGACATTCAATACCTACAAGTCTTAAATGTGTTACCCATAAACAATATTATGTGAAAATTGTTTACGATAGTTATAGCACGTGGATGGGCTCAAAATATGTCCATCAAAATATATCAATACATGTATTTATCACGTTCCATGAATGTCATTAGATATTGCATTCCAAATATCTTACCTCTAAATAATGAACGATATGTTTGGCGTACATTGTAAACCTATTCAATTGTCATTAAACTTTCAACATTATGATCCTTTAATGTCATCAATATGTTTCTTGGTACGACCATGTTCTTCGTCACTTCACAAGTACATCTTTCTCTTCATTAGACAATCGGCCAAGAAAAGAATAACCAATTACTTTTTTGCGAAGCCATAATTATGGAGACCAAATGCTACCTGCACATTTCATTCGTCACCAACACTTGATGGTGTTCCTTGTAATCTAAATGGACATTCACATTTTTTAGTCCAAATACTCCTAACATGATTAGGATTCTTCCAAGGTCTATAGTTTTCGCTTCTTTTACAAACAATAATTAATTTTGTCTTTGTTCCTAGTCGTATTATGGCAGTTTCAGATCTAAAGATGACAGTGAGCATTATATTTTCTCTTCCAACATTTGTAGCCTATGTCATTAAATCATCTCGTGTATCAAACAACATGTCGATGTTAAATACATCAGTCAAATCCACCATACCTGGTTCAACATTATGATTCATTGTGTTGTAAATCTTGGGTTCCACATTGTCATTCATTGTGTTAAATCGAGGTTCCAAGCCTTCATATATTTAGTCAAAATCAGGTTCCAAACATTCATATATTTTGTCACTATTGTCTCTCCTTTGGTCCATTTATATGCATCAATAAGAAAATATCAAAATTAAAAAATATTGCTTGTATAAATTGAGCTCACGTACCTTACATGAATTGATTTCACGCACGACACATTAATTGGGTTCACGAACGTATGCGCATTCGAAGTTTACATACGTTAATTTGTTGTTGTCACTAATTTTTTTTACATATTCGTGTATTCAGTATATGTACATTTATGTGAAATGTATTTGTGTAACGCCTGTAATTCCTTAATTTCCACTTATATGTGTACTCAATTCATGTAGGTTTACGTGAACTGTGTTTTGTATAGTGCATGTAAGTTCTTAAATTAATGGATGTATGTGAACATAGAGCACGTAAGTGTACATGATTTAAGTTTGCGTACAATGTATTATTTACAACGTACAAAAACTTAGTTCACGTAAGATTCTCAAACTTTGAACATTACTTGTTGGTGGCTTTAACCACATTAAGAAAAAGAGAGTTATATGGTATAAGTTATGAGTGAAAAGTATGAGTTATGAATGAGTAATAGTTATGAAGTGTGAGTTATAAACTCTAGTAAAAATCAAATTTTTAATAAAAATAAATACCAAAAACTCATAAAAAAATAAAAAAAAATAAAATTATCAATGTTTTGTTTGACAAATGTTTTGTTTGATTTAGCCTAATGTAAAATTTTGTAATACTAAAAAATCCACAAACATAAAAATTGCATATTTATGTTGTATCTCAGTTTAACAAGTCAAAATCAAACAAAACTAGTCGATGAATATTAAAAGCTAAATAATGTTATTATCATCATATAGATAATAAAGTAACTAATTTCAACTGGAAAAAATAAACTCTAGTAAAATTGGGAACAATTTGATGCGAGGTTTGAAATGGCTTAGTGATTAGGTTTGTAAATGAGACATACCTGCCTATGGTTCGAATACTAACTTATGCAAATTCTACTTTTTATCAGATTTAATTTGAACTTGCTAAAACTAAAATAATGCATAAAAACAAGACTTTTGAGAATGAATTCAAGAACTGTGTGCGTGAAAATATCGCATTATGCCAATGGACCATTGCAACACATCTAACAATTGATATTTTGGACCCTATGATTTGCCACATAGATTATTAAAATATTAAAAACCAAGGTGATGGACTACATAGATTACATTTAGAGAGATCGGATGGTTGAGGATTAAGCAACAATGAAGTTATTATTTTTTTTGCAAAGGTTACATCGACAATAAAAGTAAGTGTAAGCTCTTTGATATGTTTGGTTCATAGAAAGAAAGTGAAAGAAATGAAAAGTAAGGGAAAGGAAAGGAAAGTGAGAAGAAAATAATACAAATTTATTGATTTTTTAGGTGTTTGGTTGAGAAAAAAAAATGAGGTAAGAATGTAAAAAAATTCTTTGACCTTCTTTGGTTTCGTAGAAAATAGAAGAAAAGAAATTGAAACTTTTAAAATGAAAAAAATGTATTCCAAAATGGATAGTAGGATAAAACAAAATTTCTTTCCTTTCTTAAAAATTTACTTTTCTTTCTACACATAAGGTAACTCGAAGTTGCAGAGGGAGAGGGCCAAAAAAAACTATACATATGGTTTACTGTAACATCCATAAAATTGTTTAAAGAAGTTATGCATGATGTAAGATTTTTTTTTTTTTTTTTTTAGTATTAGTAAATGTTAGTGTTGGTGTCAAAAGTCGAACTCTAGACCCTAAACTTCAAATTTCTTGAATGTCTCAGTCTTTACCACGGAACTACACCAATGATCGATTGACTTTAGATCTTCTTAGTCTGAATCTCCCTCAATCTTTATCAATCATCTCAATTTCTTTTAATTTTAATTTTTTATAAACTTTGTTGGATTTAAAGTTTATATATATATATATATATATATATATATTATAAATAATGCATGTAAAATTTAGCACAATTATAAAATTATTTGACATGTTATTCAGACTTATGAAGATTAACGATATTCAATAAATATGCTTAAAACGTTAATTTTGATGTATCTTAATAGCATATCAAATTATTTTGAATTTGTGTAAAATTTTACATTCATGATTTATATGATATAAACTTTCGATCGAAATCGGAAAAAAAAGTAAAATTTGGAAAAATAAATCGATTGAGAGAAATTGAAGGATGTTTCGATTGAGATGATTTAATTGCATGGTCAATTTGGTTAATACACTAAGTTATTGGGCCGCCGATCGAACCAATAAGTCATTAATTGGACTGCACAACTGTTGACTCAGTCAATTTTAAAAAAAATTAAAATTAGTTGCTAGAAAGCCCAAATTTAATAAATTCCATAACAAATCTCACAAATGAATTCAAACTTCAAAAGATAACTAGTTCTAACATGTCATACATCCAAATTGAATTACTAATCAAATTGCAATTTTTTTAAGTGTAATAATAAATATATTTATACACAAATACAATGATAAAATATATTTTAGTTCAATGATGTCAAAATTATATATCTATATTTAATTTAAGAAAAATTATACTTTTTTAGTCATTTAAGTTTAGTTCCATTCTGGTTTAGACATTTTAAGTTTTTTCCCACGACTTAGTCATTTATGTTATGTTTGCAATATTAACCTTTACCTTATGGTTGGTTTGTAAAATTATCCTTTTGTGTAGTTCCCTTAAAAAAATGCTATCTGACCGATAAGTGTATATGTGACGTTAAAGGAAACTACATCTCTCCTATGTTGCAAACACACGTCATCAAACTACAATTTTTTTTAATAATTAAACGAAATTTCATTGCTAGGATTTTTCAAATCTAAACAAACTCATAAACATATTTTGCCCCATTTTCATCATATACGTATTTCAGTTTTTGAATTTTTGCTTTATATTTACTTTTTTTAAAATGACAAGTTGAAATTCATCAGAGTCTATTTCAATTGGAAATTTTGATTGTAGAAGGAGAAATGAAATCTAAATTTTTTGATTGACATGGTGGATTTCAAATTCCTCATGAACAAAAAACATGAGGTAGAGTAGTGCGACGACTCAAGAAAGGGTTGAACCAAGGTCATGCCGTGGCACACAAAAGGATAAAGGAAGGTCATGCGATGGCACGCGGCTTGATGCTGAATAGAAGCACAAATTCACTGCAATTGATGTGTTTGACCATTAAGATGATTCTGAATTTCTTTCGTGGGTTCCATCAATTTTTTCAGATTTGACATTTCACTTCTATGTGATTTTGTTTTCTTTTCTTTTTTAACTGATTAAAATGCTCACTAACATGTACATGCAAAAAATTAGAGTAGATTTTATTTTGTTTTGGTGTTAATCAAATTAAAAAGAATGATATGTGTAGGTTCAAGCTATATGGAATTTGCATGTGAGTTTTAGGTTGATAACTTTATTAAAATTTGTAAGGAGTTTGAAAATAAAGACCCAAAAATCTAAATTTGTAGATGATGAAGATGAGATGAGGGCAAAATGTGTTTCTCGTTTTTTTTTTTATTTGATAGCAGTTTAATTTAATTTGATATATTTTTAATAAAAAAATGTAATTTGATGATGTGTGATTTATCTTGTAGGAGAGATGCCACATATACACTTAACAACCATATGTCAGTTTTTTTTCTTTTTTCTTTTTTAATTTAAATGTTTTATGAGATTGATCATATTTTAATTTAACACAACAAAATTTTAAGTTTTATTTTTTTGGTCAATTTTGAAATGACTTTTTTTTAATAATTTTAATTATGAAAACAATTTATTTAATTACTAAAATCAAAATGGAATCGATAAATGTACAAAACTTTTAACTTAATCAACTTAATAGACATTGTAGTAATGCTCATCTGAAAAAAAAAAATTATTGGTAAAAATATTCATAATATCAAGATATTTTTTTTATAGTACCGCAGAATATGTCATATATAGAGGGTGGGAATTCGTTGACTACAAAGTAACTCATCACATAGTTACTCATGTTAATAACTCAATATAAATGATGAATTCTATTAATCCAATTGTCAAATTCAAAATTCTTATTAAATAGATTAACTCCACAAATTTTTATATATATTTGATACTTCGTAAAATAATTTTAAGTGAACCTATAATAAACTTTTGATAAATATAAGTAAATATCGATGAATAGATTTCATAGATACCAATAGCCACATCAGCAGACTCATATTCCAGGGATGTTTCATCTCCTTCTAATGGTATTTTTCTAGAACCTTTAGTAGTTGCTTCTGCATCACCATTGCAGCTTCTTATGCTCATCCCACATATTAGATATGCACTTTTGATGCTCCTATTGCTACTGCATTGAGATCTGCATAATATGTTTGTGAAAGCCCCTCTAGACCTCCCTCTGGTGTCGTGTTCGATCCCTTTCATTTTTTAAAAAAGAAAGGTTTTAATCGACTGAAAGCTAAGACTAAGGCGTTTAAAGAACAAACTACCAAAAATCAGGAGGATATTCAAAATACACTTAGTTTGATTCAGGCTAGGGTAGCGACTCCCAAGTTTTAGTTACTTGTTTTTTTTTTCTTTGCATTTCTCTCTCTCTCTCTCTCTCTATATATATATATATTTTTTTTTTCCTCTCTTTTTCTCATATGAAAAAAGGGGGAGAATGTATTTTTGAGAAATTTTAAGCCATGAATTTTGTCTTATTATGAACTTCAGTTACTAATGCACATTAATCTACTATGTCTGAATATCTTTCATCTTGTGAATGAAACATGCATATTATAAGGGGTAGCTTGTCATAACACTTTATAATAATCATTTATACTTTATTTTAAAAATTGTTCACAAAATAGATGTTTGTCATCATCAAAAAGGGGGAAATTGTTAAAACCAAGTTGGTTTGAAGAACTACGACATTTACTTGTTTTGATGATAACAAAATTAGTTTATGAGAAAAATTTAATGCACTAACATTTTGATTAAATGTGTAGGTCTCAAATCAAGTTAGTTATATAAATTCTTATGTCGTATCCTCCAGTGGTTGGATAAAGAAAAAGGAATGACAAGACTTTGCTTCACTTTATTTCTCTAAGTCTGATGTAAGCGCTTTGACACACCCCTCTAGTGACGTGAGCGACGCTCTCTTTTGGCAAACTCTATTAATGCAAGCAATGGTCTAGTTCTGGTAACTCTGGTAATACATGATGTTTTCTATCTCGGTTGCCTCAGTTGAACGCAACTATGCTCTATTTGTCTGCCTATGAAAAGCTTAACAAGCAAGTGATTGTCTGCACTAATAATCACATTTGATCGTCTGACTTTGTTTATGATGTATGCTCTGAAAGAAGTCAACGCTCCAAAGAAGACAAAGCATTTGCGCTTCCTCCGATGAAGATCCTGAATCTACTACTTGTCTGAAGATCATTCAACCATCGTAGGTTCTACTTCCAACCATTTTACAAAGATATGTTGAATCAATTACAAGGATATGCTTTGGAAAGCTCAGTAGGAAAAACATTAAAATTTCCTATATAAGTACAATTATAGAAATCATATAAATACTTCCAACCATTTTACAAAGATATATTGAATTAATTTAGAAGCAATCATATAAAGTCATCAATACAATCATAGAAATATGAATACAATTATATAATACACAGTGCACAATCATCCTCTATTGTACCAGTACCTAATACAATTACAATTTTAAAAAAATAACACTGTTGAGTTATATCCTTTGTTGCCTGAATTTCCTGCCTCAAGCCCCTATATCTGCTACAATATATAGGAAAATAAAAGGTGAGATAATAATCTCAATGATTTTTATAAAAGGGGGAGGGCAATTTGAAATAATCTTCCTTAAGAAAATAATGAACATTTGACATGAATATGCAATGCTTTTCAAAAGCCATAGGCCAAACATTAAAGTCTTTTCTTTTTCATTTAAGCATGGAGAAACTATACGTTCTCTTTTCTTAATTTAGAAAAGCTTTATAATTTCCATTTCCTTTTATGAAGTATAATTTCCATTTCTTTTTATAAGGAAAAACTCTTCCATTTACACATATGTGGGTAAACCAGATAAATGAAGTCTCTTTCCAATTTGGTCTGATCATGACCTCAATTGACGTCCCAATTGTTTTACCTTTATACATTGTTTATGGCCTCAAACGAAGTTGAAATGTCCCATTGTAATATGCATGTCATTATATTATTTTTGAAATGCAACATATTTTCAAATCATGTATGCAATGCATATCTCAATCATCAATTGAATAAATATCATTAATTTCATTAAAAAATATGATTCTAAAATCAGAGTATAATACTCTTCATCATACGCATATTTTTCATTGTTTTTAGTCTTATTTATTTTTAATCATTAGTTAATTTAAGGAGTTATTTGATATATTTTGTTATTTTAGTTATTGGATTTAATAAAATGTTTATATTCTTATTTCCTTGATTAGGTAGAGATTTTTATGTAGTTTTGTTATGTTTCTTTGTTTTAGTGCAGTGTTGAATTTTGGTGAGAAATCAACATGACCTATGTGGGGGTATTTCAGCCATATATAGAGTTGTATATGTCCAATTGGAGTCACACCAGATGCAAATGAAAGCTAAGATCCATATATAAAACTTTCAAGAAGTATCCAAAACCAAATTCGGACTCAAAAAAGGAGAAAATATAGTAAATGTTAGACAACATATATTGTGCTATTGAAGCGCAAAACCTACGCCTGTGGTGCATTTCTGCCTTCCTTAATCTATCCAAATGCGTCTGAAGCCCAATTCCCACGTTTGGGGTGCGTGTAGCACTGGAGAATGTATAAAAATACATTTTTCTTTTACTTTCTAGGTATCCTTTTGACTATTGAGAAGTTTGGAGACTTATGCCCTAGTAGAGAAACTCAGAGACAATTGTTTCTAACCCCATTGGAGAAGTTTTATCAAGAATTATTCATGAATCTTTCCTGTAATTCTTCTTCAATGTGTATCTTTTGTATCTCTGTCATGAGTAACTAAATGCTAGTTGTTAGGGATGAGTGAAACAAGATAAAACCCTTATTTTTCAAATTTGATTTCTAGTTATATAAATAAGTATTGAATTATTTTTCTCATCTATGTGCTTAATGGTTTTCATTGTTTTACGATTCATATTTTGAAACGAAAGTGGTGTTTACGAATTATTGAGATGAGAAATTCATGATATTGTAGTATAGGGATAGATGTAGGTCATGAAACCAATTGAAATATTTGCAGAGGCGGTAGGTTAATAAGAGAGTTCTTGTACTGTAAACCTTAATTATAATCTTAAATCCACTAAGTAATTAGCAGTTACCTTGGAATTAAAGGTTCTGTCACTTAGACATTAGGGAAAAAATAATAAATAGAATTCGGTAATAGTTCAATAAAGGAATTAGTAACTACGATCAAATTAGAAATTAAGATTAGACTCAAAAGTTCAATTCTATTACTCTTGTTAATTTCAAATATCATTTCAATCAATTCACAAACTTTTTGTTCAATTTTAGTAATTAAACACAATTAGATAGTGAAACACAATCCTTAAGTTCGACACTCGATACTATCGATTCAATACACTTGCTGAAATGCTATCAACTTGTATTAATAATCAAAGCTTATTCTAACTTGAGGTAACATAATCATAGGTGTACTCAATTCAGAGGCACAAAGTCATGGCATTCTTGGATCGGAGACAACGGGACCAGAGTAGTCTAATTAGAGGTAGAATGATTACAAGGAGAGTTAGAGTCATCATGATCAAAGGATACATGGACCAAAAGCAGTGTGGTTAGAGAGTACATGGACCTAAGGTAGTGTGGTTAGAGAATTATGTATGTTCAATTTATCAAGCATTCACAAAACGGAGCATGTATCAATGTTAACCAATCAAACAATTAAGTAAAAGATAAGGGATAGAAGAATGATACTCAAAATTTTATCCTGGTTCGGTTGTCCACAAGACAACCTACATCCAGTCCCAAGATCAACTTGATCTTAGCCTTTTTCACTAGAATCTTCTATAGTACTTTTACAGATTGTCCAGCTAGCTCCTAGCCTATTTATCCAACTATCTTGATTCTAACATACATCCATTGCATCCTTTGAGTTATTCCAGCAAACTCACACAAGATCGCAATGAGGTTCCTTCTTGATGATCACAAGCATCAACGAATGGTAACCACCAGTGTAGCTACTGGATTTTTACAGAATTTTGTTTCAATGTCATTTTACAGAAAATGATAACAAAGAAGATCAAAAGATCTTTCTAACAAAAGTGACTTGATCACACAATGATGTTCAAACTATAGGTGTTTGCCAAACGATTAAGTTTTCTCAAATTATTATGTGTATCAAAGTTCAAAGTCTCAAAGGTTCTGTTTTTGGAAAGTATTGAATTCTATGTCAAATCAAAAGTTATGATCCCTCTTTTTGAAAAACAGTTTTGAGACAGTTTTTATATGTTTTAGAAAAACACATATAAATCGATTTGCCAATCTATTTTATAAAGTATAGAAACACTCCAATCGATTTGCCAATCGATTTGGTGTTTCTTGTTTTTCTTGAATCTTGAAAACATATGTATCAATCAATTTCCCAATCGATTGGTTTAATTCATAAATCAGAAAACTGAGACAAGTTAATATCAGCATCGATTGAGTAATCGATTTCGAATGTTTTGTTCCAACAACGAGATCAAAACAATCGATTCCACAATCGATTGATATTTCATCATAATCGATTTGGCAATTGGTCTGTAACTAAAACAATTACTTCAGTCGATTTGTCAATCGATTGGACTGGTCTCTAGGACTTCAGAAAATTGCACGAATCGATTCGTCAATCGATTTGATTTGTCCCAGTGTTCCAGTTGTTCATTTCAAATCGATTTACCAATCGATTTGAATTGATACCTGGACTTAATCACTTTGAAAACATTGATTTGCCAATCGACTAGGAACTTGTTTTCTGATATATGATAAAACATTTTCAACACCCAATCGATTTGTCAATCGATTAGTATATGTCTTGCAAGTCAAGAAATAAAATTCAATTGATGTCTCAATCGATTGATTTTGTCACAGAGCTACTGACTTAGAAAAACTTGTGTCCAATCGATTTGGTTTAAGGATTTTTGTCTCTGTGTCTCATTCAATCGATTCATCAATTGATGTTCCAATCGATTGTCCAATCGATTGGTATGTTACAGAGTTTAAGTCAGAGACAAAGTAAGCTCGAAATCGATTTGCCAATCGATTTAAAAACTTGCGACTTGCCCCTGTAACTTACGCAATCGATTTCTCAATTGATGCATGAATCGATTGTCCAATCGATTGCTTTGCACCTAGAGTTCAAGTTTCACTGCTATCCTTCATAGAATCGATTTACCAATCGATTGGATCAGTGATAACTTTACTCCTGAGTCAATCAATCGATTGTCCAATGGATTAGCCAATTGATTAGTCAATCGATTTGTTTACTAAGTTCAAATTAAAACCATTTTAACCTTGGCAACACTTATGCATGAACTCATGTATGATAAGTCTAAAGCCTAATAAACACAATCACTAAAGACATAAAAACATAGTTGACTTTATCCGGCACATGCTTCACTTCAAGCTTGATTCCTTGCGTTCCAAGCATTGTGTCCACATGTTTAGTGTGTGTGTGTGTTTCTACCTGAAATGCAACTTGATTCAAATAGTTAGGTTGATCATAGGACATTGTATGTTTGTTAATTATGTCAAAACTAAAATCAGGGGAACTTATGTTCTACAATCTCCCCCTTTTTGCATAAGTGACAAACATACAAGTTAAACTTGATTATGACATTTCAAGGTATATAAGAAAATAGTTAATTAAAAAGCTCCCCCTGAGTTTTTGCATTCGTGAATCATTTAAAAAAAAACAGCATAAACACGTGCAAAACATCAGAAAAGAAAGTACTATGATTACTGCAATAGTATCAAAGCTATACACTGCATTTCAGTAATCATAGTTGCATAGCTTTATAAACAAGATTATAAAAGAATCAGAGCAATATCAACAGCAGTCATATATCAAATTCATTTGCAACGGGTAAAACAAAATATCAGAGCACAACTAGACTGACTGTGACATATTGATTGTAACAGAGCAAAATCAGCAAAATCAGAGAGGTATCAGAGAAGTATCATAACACAGAAAACACAAGTTTAAATTGTAGCATTTTCTCCCCCTTTGTTACTGCATGCAAAAAGGCATAACAAAGTAAAAATTAAGAAAGTAGGAACAAAATGATATTCATATATAAACTTATCAAGTACAAGGCAATACAGAAAAAAAATTACAAAGCAATAAAGAACCTAAGCACCTAAGCTCCTAAACTAGGCTGATCCTCATTATTATCTAAGGCTGAGGCAGAGACCGTTGTATTATCCTCAGCAGGTGTCTCCTCAACATGAGGTGCAGGGCTAGCCATGGGTGTGGGAACAGGTTCGCCAGTTGCTTGTCGGCCAATATCAGCAATGTCACTAAAATACAGTTTGAGGCCGAGATGATCTTGTATCGCCGCAACATCCTGTGAAACTGTGTTCAGATGCTTCTAAAGCTTATCCAAAGCTGATTCAACTCGAGCACTGTGAGCAGCTTGAGTTTCCATAAACTCTAGCAGCTTTGCTAGAACTGTAGCTGATGTGCAAATCTGCTCAGCTGGTTGATCCGCAACAGGCTGAGCTTGTTCAGCAGCAGATTGAGGGCGCGTCCAAATCCCGTTCATCTTTTTCAATTGCATTTGTTTCAAAATTGACTCTCCAAAGGTGAGGGTAGTTTTGGTGCACTCTTCTTTTGCCAAAGGAATTTTGAAATGCTTCAGAACCCGTGTGATAAGCTGAGGATATGGAAGCACTAATTTTCCTTGAGCAGCTTCCTGCATGTATTTGAGCACAATCCAAGTCCAGCTCACCTTGAGCTCTTTGCAAAGTCCCCAAAGCAGAAGAATGTCCAACTTCTGGATAACTGCGTGATTTTCGGAACGGGGAACAAGCATCCTCGTGAGAGCATACATCAACATTCGTTCCTGGACTTTCATCTGGTCGATAGATAATGTGGCAGACTCCACATAACCTTCTACCATCAAGTCCTAACAGCTGTATGACGATCAACTGACTCTTCCCATCCTTCGTCAGTAGTATCGACTTCTGAACGTCCATCAATAGATTTCCCGTGGAAGGGCAGTCCAAACAGTTTTGAAAAATCTTCAAAAGACATACTGATCTTCTTCATTTTGACTTCAGCTTTGAAGCCATCATCTGTGAGTCTGAAAGTAGAGTAGAACGCTCTAATGAGCTTAGGATACGCGTCCAGAGATGAAGACAAGAAAGGTTCCAGACCCTGAAATCTCATATGATTCTGGAATGTGAAGCCGTCAGCATCAAAGTAGGTGAAATCCATGGTTCTGGCTTCATGGATTTTTCTGTTGAGAAAATGAGTAGGAATCTCAACAATAGCAGCTGGTTTCTCCTTTTGAGGTGGAGCTTGCTTTGGATGAGGGGAAGGAGCAGCCTTCTTCTTCTTGGGAGCTGGAGTCCTCATAGCATCAGCCATAAGTTTTTCTGTTGGAGGCTCCTTTCTCTTTTTAGGTTTGCCTTGATCAACAACAACTGCCTTGCCTTTGTCATTAGCACGGATCTTGTGTGTAGGAATAGGTACTCGTTTAGAAACATGAGGTGGAGAGGGAGTTCTTCCACTTGAGGAAGATGAAGAAGATAAAGAGGGGGTTTTGGAACAAACTTGCTTAACACGTGCCATTGTTAAGAAAGTTTTGATTTTGAGATGAAGATGAATATCAGAGATAGGTTGGGAGACGAATTTTTGTAGAAAGGCAGAGACTTGGTGAGAAAATTTCTGGAAAAAGTATGAAGTAATCGATTGAGGTTGAAACAGGGTTTATATAGACCTGTTCACAATCGATTCCCAAATCGATTTATTTAAGGCTGGGTAAAGGTCAATCGATTGGGTTACCGTTATTGGGGAAGTGAAATTGATTGAGCCATAATTACCTCTCAACGGCTATAAAAATGTGGCAACGGTAATAATGTCAATCGATTTCCAAATCGATTGCCATTATTTACTCAATCGATTTCCAAATCGATTTCGAGGAAGATTTTCTCAAGTCAGAAGTCTGGAATCAAACTAATCGATTTCCAAATCGATTGGATTTAGGAATAAAATAGCACAGAAGGAAACTAAGGACCACGAAATCGATTTACCAATCGATTTCGAGTTATCTAATTTTTCAAATTAGACATAGTGTTCTACGTAATCGATTTTCCAATCGATTTCGTGAAGCACAATTCCTGTTGATCCACAGGATAATCGATTTTGCAATCGATTGGGCACCTGTATCAGATTTCATTCTGATCAACTATTCCTAGCTTCATTCTAATATGAAGGAAACTTTCTTTGGGTAAAGCTTTAGTGAATATATCAGCCAACTGCTCAATTTTATTAACATATTCAAGCTTTATATTCCCATTTTGAAATTGATCCCTTATGAAATGATGCCTTATTTCTATATGCTTGGTCCTAGAATGCATGACTGGGTTTTTGGTAATACAAATAGCACTTGTATTGTCACACATAATAGGCACTGTCCCTAAGTCTACTCCAAAGTCACACAAGTGCTGTTTCATCCAAAGGATCTGAGCACAGCAGCTTCCAGCTGCAATATACTCAGCTTCAGCTGTGGATAAAGCAATACTTGTTTGCTTCTTGCTATACCAAGAAACTAAGGAGTTACCTAGCAAGTGACAGGTGCCTGAGGTGCTCTTTCTATCTATTTTGCACCCTGCAAAGTCTGAATCTGAGAAGCCAACTAAGGTACAGGTAGATCCCTTAGGATACCAAAGTCCTAGATTTCTAGTTCCTATAAGGTATCTGAAAATCCTCTTGACTGCACTAAGGTGAGACTCCTTTGGATTAGACTGAAACCTAGCACACATGCAAACACTAAACATAATGTCAGGCCTGCTTGCAGTAAGGTAAAGTAAGGACCCTATCATGCCTCTATACTTGGTAACATCTACTTGTTTTCCCATCTCATCCCTATCTAGGTGACAAGCTGAGCTCATTGGAGTATCAATGGATTTATACTTATCAAAGCAAAACTTCTTTATTAAATCATTGCAATACTTTGTTTGGCTAATGAAAATACCAAGCTTGCTTTGGTTAATTTGAAATCCCAGAAAATAGGAGAGTTCTCCCATCATTGACATTTCAAATTTACCTTTCATTAAATTTTCAAATTCTTTGCATAGCTTGTCATTGGTTGATCCAAAGATTATGTCATCAACATAAACTTGGACCAGCAATATATCATTTCCATTAGATTTTATAAAAAGGGTTTTGTTAACATTGCCTCTTACAAAGTTTTGTTGAATGAGAAAAGTGCTCAGCTTCTCATACCAAGCTCTAGGAGCTTGTTTCAATCCATAGAGGGCCTTTGTTAGCTTGTACACATGATTAGGAAAATCAAGATTTTCAAAACTAGGTGTTTGGCTAACAAACACTTCCTCTTGGATGTCACCATTGGGAAAAGCACTTTTCACATTCATTTGATAAAGTTTGAAGTCCATGATACAAGCAAAAGCCAGCAGGATTCTAATAGCTTCTAGTCTAGCTACTGGGGCATAGGTTTCATCATAGTCTATCCCTTCCTCTTGGTTATACACCTTGGCTACTAGCCTAGCTTTGTTCCTGGTAATGACACCATTCTCATCCATTTTGTTTATGAACACCCACCTGGTTCCTATAATGTGTTTGTTGGCTGGTTTGGGAACTAGGATCCATACATTGTTTCTCTCAAATTGGTTCAACTCCTCTTGCATAGCAATGATCCACTCATCATCTAAGAGGGCTTCCTTAACATTTTTGGGTTCTAGTTGGGAAACAAAGGTGGTATAGTTGCAGAACTGTCTAAGGCTCCTCCTAGTTGCCACTCCCTTTGAGATATCTCCTATGATGTTGTCTATAGGATGATTTCTAATGAACTTCCATTCTCTAGGTAGATCATCTAATCTAATTGGCTCAACACAGTCCAGGTTGGTTTGAGGTTCAGGTTCAGGTTCAGCAATCTCTAATGGTTCAGATTCTACAACTTCATCTAAAGAAGTATCAACTATAGAAGGAGTCTTGTTCAGATTTTCAAAAAATAGTTCATCAAATTTTACATGAACAGACTCTTCTATGGTTTTAGTCCTTTTTTTTGTAGATTCTATAGGCCTTACTAGTTTGGGAATACCCTAGGAAAATACCCTCATCTGCCTTAGGATCAAACTTACCTAGATGTTCTTTGCCATTGTTTAAAACAAAGCATTTACATCCAAAGACCCTAAAGTAAGATATGTTTGGTTTCCTACCCTTGTATAACTCGTAAGGAGATTTCCTGAGGATTGGCCTGATCAAAACCCTATTGACTACATGTGTGGCTGTGTTGATCGCATCAGCCCAAAAGTACTTGGGCAGATTTGAATCTTTAAGCATAGTCCTAGCTAACTCCTCCAAAGACCTGTTTTTCCTTTCAACCACCCCATTTTGCTGAGGAGTTCTAGGGGCTGAGTATTGATGATTGATACCATTCTGTTCACAAAAGGTTTTAAAAGAGTCATTTTGGAATTCACCTCCATGATCACTTCTAATTGAGACTATTTTCTGATTATTCTCATTTTGAACTAAAGCAGCAAAGGTTTTAAAAATTGAGAATGTCTCACTCTTGTGAGTTAGAAAATATGTCCATGTGAATCTAGAATAATCATCAACCAATACAAATCCATACAGATTGCCACCAAAACTCTTAACTTGGGAAGGACCAAAAAGATCCATGTGAATCAGCTGTAAAACCTTAGAGGTTTTAATTGAATCTATAGGGGGAAAGGAAGTCTTAACAAGTTTGCTCTTTTCACATGAGTCACACAGCCTATCTTTGGTAAACTTCATATATGGGAGACCTATGACAAGCTGCTTGCTAACTAGTCTATTCAAATGATCTATATGAATGTGTGCAACACGTTTATGCCATAGCCAATTCTCATCAGCATTTGACAACAAACAACATACAGAATCAGCAGGTAATGTAGAGAAATCTAACATATAGATGTTGTTGAATCTATTACCAACCAATTTCATACCTTCATTCTCCTTATGCTCTATTATGCAGGACTGAGAAGTAAAGTTTACCTTAAAGCCTTTATCACATAACTGGCTGATACTCAGCAGGTTATGTTTGAGTCCTTCAACATATAATACATCTTTGATAACAGCAGTTGACTCATTACCTACATCTCCAATGCCACAGATTTTGCCTTTATTATTGTCGCTGTATTTGACGTAGCCGCCATCCTTTAAGCTTAGAGACAAAAAACTTAGTTTTGTCCCTTGTCATGTGCTTGGAGCACCCACTGTCCAAATACCATAAGTGGGTCTTGGATGCCAAGCACACCTGCTCAAATAGATTAATGTTTGGATTCAGGTACCCAATTTAGCTTGGGTCCTAGGGGGTCAGTTACTAACTTCGGTGTCTTGACCTTCCAAATCTGTCTACACCCTCTGTTGGCAAGTTTTTTAAATTTGCAATTGTACACAAAATGTCCTTTTCTGCAGCAGAAATGACATGTGACAACAGAGGAGGCATACAGTTTTGGTTTAGTAGAGACACTATGCATATGACCAAATTTAGCATACTTCATGTTATGTTTAGCAGTTCTATATCCAATACCATGTTTATTGTGATTTTGTTTAACATTCACATTGGGCATATAACCAAGTCCAGACTTTTCATTTAAATTTCTCTGGTTTCCAAGAAGCATATCTAGCTTGGTTTTGCCACTGTTGAATTTTTTAATATCACAATGCAATGCATGAGTTTCCTTTTTCAGTTCTTCATTCATGTCTTTAAGAGACTCATGATGCAATTTCAATTCATAATAACAAATGCATTTTTCTTCTAACAGTTTCTTATTGCTAATTAACTGTTTAATAGTGCTAACATATTCATCATGTAGTTCAGTAAATGCAGTTTGTAACTCATCATATGAAGGATCAGATGAACTAGCCTCGCTCTCCGAATCCGAGTCTGTTTTGCCCATGAGACACAGATTAGCTTGTTCTTCTTCAGAAGATGATGAGGATTCGTTGTCATTATCATTCCATGCTATATATGCTTTCTTGTTTTTCTGAGCTGGTTCCTTGCCTTTTGTTTTGGAATTTCTGTTTTTGTTCTGCAGCTTGTAACAATCAGCTTTTATATGACCAAGTTTTCCACATTCGTAGCATGTGACTGTTTTACTGTCATTGTTCTTCGAGCTGGATTGTTTTCTGAATTTACTGTCTTTCTTTTTTAGAAATTTCTTAAATTTCTTGACAAGTAACCCCAGTTTAGGTTCCTCATTTTCCTCACTGCTTGATTCATCTGAGCTGGTCTCATGTTCAGACTTTGATTTTTGATGTGCTTGGGCTTTCAATGAAAGTCCTTTCTTCTTTCTGTCAACTTGCTCAGTTTCACTTAGCCTGTGGAGTTCCACTTCGTGTTCTCTTAATTTCCCAAAGAGTGTAGCGATAGACATTGATCCAATATCCTTTGACTCTGCAATGGCAGTAATCTTCGGCTGCCATTCCTGAGTTAGGCATCTCATTACTTTACTGATCTGCTGATCGCTTTCAATCTCCTTTCCAAGTGCGTGCAAGTTGTTGACAATGTGCGTGAACATGGTTTGCATGTCATTGATGGATTCTTCTTTCTTCATATTGAATAATTCATATTCGTGCATCAACGTGTTTATCCTTGTGCGCTTTACATCAGTGGTACCTACATGAGTTTGTTGCAAGGTATCCCACATTTCTTTTGCAGATTTACAGTTTGATATCCTGAAAAATTCATCATGACTCAAAGCAGATGTTATAATATTTTTAGCTTTAGCATTGTAACCTACTTTCTTTTTGTCTTCTTCAGACCAATCAGATTTAGGTTTCAATATAGCAGATTCACCAACTCCAGATAAGGTAGGCACAAAAGGTCTATTTTCAACAGCATCAAGAATATCAATTCCACTAGCTTCAAGAAAAATTAACATGCGTTGTTTCCAATACATATAGGCCGCACCATTAAAGGCAGGGGGCCTTGCAAGTGAAGCACCTTCACATAAGAATTCTACAGAAGTCATGACTTATATGAGAGTTTTCTCTAAAATAAGTACAGGCTCTGATACCAATGTAAGGAAACCGTGACTTCTAAATGCAAGAATTATGTATATGGCAGTACTTCTCATGCAAGAATTATGTATGTTCAATTTATCAAGCATTCACAAAACGGAGCATGTATCAATGTTAACCAATCAAACAATTAAGTAAAAGATAAGGGATAGAAGAATGATACTCAGAATTTTATCCTGGTTCGGTTGTCTACATGACAACCTACATCCAGTCCCAAGATCAACTTGATCTTAGCCTTTTTCACTAGAATCTTCTATAGTACTTTTACAGATTGTCCAGCTAGCTCCTAGCCTATTTATCCAACTATCTTGATTCTAACATACATCCATTGCATCCTTTGAGTTATTCCGGCAAACTCACACAAGATCGCAATGAGGTTCCTTCTTGATGATCACAAGCATCAACGAAGGGTAACCACCAGTGTAGCAACTGGATTTTTACAGAATTTGGTTTCAATGTCATTTTACAGAAAATGATAACAAAGAAGATCAAAAGATCTTTCTAACAAAAGTGACTTGATCACACAATGATGTTCAAACTATAGGTGTTTGCCAAACGATTAAGTTTTCTCAAAGTATTGTGTGTATCAAAGTTCAAAGTCTCAAAGGTTCTGTTTTTGGAAAGTATTGAATTCTATGTCAAATCAAAAGTTATGATCCCTCTTTTTGAAAAACAGTTTTGAGACAGTTTTTATATGTTTCAGAAAAACACATATAAATCGATTTGCCAATCGATTTTATAAAGTATAGAAACACTCCAATCGGTTTGGTGTTTCTTGTTTTTCTTGAATCTTGAAAACATATGTATCAATCGATTTCCCAATCGATTGGTTTAATTCATAAATAAGAAATCTGAGACAAGTTCATATCAACATCGATTGAGTAATCGATTTCGAATGTTTTGTTCCAACAACGAGATCAAAACAATCGATTCCACAATCGATTGATATTTCATCATAATCGATTTGGCAATTGGTCTGTAACTGAAACAATTACTTCAATCGATTTGTTAATCGATTGGACAGGTCTCTGGGACTTCAGAAAATTGCACGAATCGATTCGTCAATTGATTTGATTTGTCCCAGTGTTCCAGTTGTTCATTTCCAATCGATTTACCAATCGATTTGAATTGATACTTGGACTTAATCACTTTGAAAACATTGATTTGCCAATCGACTAGGAACTTGTTTTCTGATATATGATAAAACATTTTCAACACCCAATCGATTTGTCAATCGATTAGTATATGTCTTGCAAGTCAAGAAATAAAACTCAATTGATGTCTCAATCGATTGATTTTGTCACAGAGCTACTGACTTAGAAAAACTTTTGTCCAATCGATTTTCCAATCGATTTGGTTTAAGGATTTTTGTCTCTATGTCTCATTCAATCGATTCATCAATTGATGTTCCAATCGATTGGTATGTTACAGAGTTTAAGTTAGAGACAAAGTAAGCTCGAAATCGATTTGCCAATCGATTTAAAAACTTGTGACTTGCCCCTATAACTTACACAATCGATTTCTCAATTGATGCATGAATCGATTGTCCAATCGATTGCTTTGCACCTAGAGTTCAAGTTTCACTGCTATCCTTCACAGAATCGATTTACCAATCGATTGGACCAGTGATAACTTTACTCCTGAGTCAATCAATCGATAGTCCAATGGATTAGCCAATTGATTAGTCAATCGATTGGTTTACTAAGTTCAAATTAAAACCATTTTAACCTTGGCAACACTTATGCATGAACTCATGTATGATAAGTCTAAAGCCTAATAAATACAATCACTAAAGACATAAAAACATAGTTGACTTTGTCCGGCACATGCTTCATTTCAAGCTTGATTCCTTGCGTTCCAAGCATTGTGTCCATATGTTTAGTGTGTGTGTGTTTCTACCATGATAAGACAGACATGGACCAGAGACAATGTGGTCAGAGAATACATTGACTAGAGGCAGCATGATCAAAGGAAGATGAACGTAAATCAGATTTAGAGGCAAATGAACAATGATTAGAGGCATAGGAAGATGAACACTAATTAGAGTCAAAGGCAAATGAATAGTAATTTGAGTCATATGTAAATGAACAATGGTTATAGTCAAAGGAAGATGAACAGTGATAAGAGTCATATACATAAAGAAGAAGAAACATTAGAGAAAACCCAAAAGAAGAACAAACATTAGATGCAACCAAAAACATCACAAACAAAAAGAATAGAGAAAAATAATTAGGGGTAGAATCAAATGTTCAGATGGAAGGTTCAAAAATTACGTTAACACAAAGGACGTATCGGTTAATCAACTAAAAGTTTTACCTACATTCTCTCAAACATTAATAAACTATAATCATTGATACAACATATGCAAAATAAGTGTGTTTTGAAACACAAAAAAGTAGGTTATCACACACTTCCGACATGCTAAACCACACAGTGTTTCCTCACACTCATATTCTAATAAAGTCCATTATCTTAAACCCAGAAAATCCTTTTCAAAAACTAAAATGAACCCACAATTAAACTTAGAAATCCACATGCAAAATATGAAATCACACATAGGAAAATAACTCACAATTTTTTATAAATAATCCCCTTCAATCTAAGTTGGGCCGTGATAGATGTTTGTCTTATCAACTATTTGTTCTCTGTCTTTTATGTTATCTTTCAAATTTGGAGACTTCCAACTCTACTCGTTATCTTCCTTCAATACTATTTTGGTTGATTAATGAGTTTGGGAGAGGAAGAAAGGGACATGCAAGGGGTCGAATTGAAGGTAAATGGCTTTAGTTGGATGTTGTCTTTAAATAAATATGAGAAGAAGAGGAAACTAGATGAATGAAGAAGACGATGAACAGTAACCGGATGTTGGTGTTTTCATAATGCTTTTGAGAGTGTCTATTAGAAGTGAAAAAAGATGAAGGGGAAGATGGCTTATGTAAGACCCTTAATTTTAAATTCTAATTTATGTATTTTGGTGTTGAATTTCTGAGGCTTTTTAGCCGATTTTATGGTATTTTGTGAGTTAAATGGTAAAAATATCTTTTTGGAGACCCGATCAAAATTATTCGTCGATGAATGCTTTTATTTAATTACGGTGAATCTTTTGTTGAAGAAAAAAAATTTATGAGATGCAGCATTTTCAGAAAAATTCATCTGCCCATTGAATTACAACAAGAGTAGAAATTTTTCTAAAAAAATGGTTTGTGATGTGATGTGAGGTGACAAGCGTAATGATGATTTTTATAAAAATATCTAGATATTTGTTTAGATATTTATTATTATTATTATTATTATTATTATTATTATTATTATTATTATTATTATTATTTTAATATATATATATATATATATATATATATATATATATATATATACTTAAGAAAGGAAGCAATTTCCAATTCCCTTTTCACGTTAGCTCATCTTCCTCTTTCTCTTTTTCAAAAAGAAAACAAGCTATGTTAGTGTTTTTTCAACAAAACTAAAAAATAAACCTCCATTAATCTATTAGATCTAAGTTTCCATTTAAAAAGTGACAGAAGAGAAAGTTGCTTATCTCCACGCTACGGTGCTAGTGAGCCAACTTTGGAAGTGACGTCACAAACTTAAATTTTACCGGAATTAATCGCGGTGCCGTAATCGTTTGTTAAAGCTACCGTTAAGGTACGAGCTCCTTTCATGTTTATGTAGTTAGCTCCTTGAGTCTCGAAAAGGAATCGAGACCGTTGGCACCGAGTTAGCAGTGTGGAGAACTCTGATATATTAATGTTGTTGTGGTGATTTATGGTTGAAAATTTTGGAGATTTAATATGGTGATTAACGTTTGGAAATTTTGGTGATTCATGTTAGGTGAAATTGATGTGTTCATAATTAATATTATGAATTTTTGAGATGAAATTTATGTGTGACTTGGTGGAAAATGAGTTTAATTCAATTTAGGTGTTGATGGAATTTGGAGATGTGATTTATGTGTGGTTGTGGAAATTTAAATTGGTATGAATAAATATGTTTGGGTATGCTATGTGTTGTATTTGAAAAATCATTAGTGTTAAATGAGAATTAAAAATGGGGAATCTTTTAATAGCTGCATTTACTTAATGATTGTGGTGAAAAGAGTCAGAGTGTGCTCATGCATTACATAGTACATGGTAACCGCGATGGGACCATGGTAATAGTGGTGACCGTGATGGGCGACGTGATGATGCCATGTGATTTGTTGGTTCATCTTATCCTTGCGGGGATTTTTGCGTCGTGTAGGTCTGTGATAGACTACACATTTTTAGTAAATCATGCTCACCCGTGATAGGTGGCACCTCGGTAAACAGTACATGTCTGTGATAGGGTACGTTTACGATTTACGCTTTTTAGTAAATTGTGCTGACCCGTGATTGGTGGCACCTCGGTAAACAGTACTGGTCTGTGATAGGCAGTACATTTACGATTTACGCTTTTTAGTAAATTGTGTTGACCCGTGATATGTGGCACCTCAGTAAACAGTATTGGTCTGTGATAGACACTACGTTTACGATTTACGCTTTTTAGTAAATTGTGTTGACCCATGATAGGTGGCACCTCGGTAAACAGTACTGGTATGTGATACACGGTACGTTTATGATTTACGCTTTTTAGTAAATCGTACTGACCCGTGATATGTGGCACCTCGGTAAACAGTACTGGTCTTTGATAGGCGGTACATTTACGATTTACGCTTTTTAGTAAATCGTGCTGACCCGTGATAGGTGGCACCTCGTTAATTAGTATTGGTCTGTGATAGGCGGTACATTTATGTTTTACGCCCATTCGAGGAAGGTTTTGGTTTGGAATTCTGAGTTCATGCATTTTGGCATATACGCATTGCATTAGGGTGCTTGGCACGTGAGTCATGTTTGTTATACTATGATGATTGTATATACATATTCGGTTGTTGTTGTGATTTGTCGTAATTGCTTAGAGTTGTGAAGTTGGGTTGACTAAGTTTTGATGTACTTATGTGTTCATAATTGATGTTATGAATATTCGAGGTGTAATTGAGGTGTGAATTTGTGGAGATTGATTTGGTGTTAATTAGGTGTTCATAATTGATAATATTAATGTTTGAAGTGTTGATTGATTCAAAGCCATTTTAGAACTAAAAATCTGCATTTTCTCAGTTGTATTCGGCTACAACAATGTAGTTTGTTAAAACTTCATTTTTCAACTTTGATTATGCATGTTTGGCATATGAAAACCCTTTCAAAGAGTATGCTAAGTTGAAAAGTTATTCTGTGCATTTGAAATTTAAATGTTATGTGATATTTGTTAATTTCGGTTGGTGACCCTTTACAATTATTATGGAAATCTGGGCTTTGCCCTCAGATGAGAACCAGAATCTTCCCACATGTTAGTATCATGTAGATGGGGAGGTAGTTGGACACACCTGACTGGATCTGTGTCAGGAGGATCTTGTGGGGCGTGTGGAGATCACTTAGGTCGTATAGTTTTTGTAGTATGATCAGATTAGACGGTTGTATAGGGGCTATAGGTCTTTCTTTTGTGGATGTATTTGTTGTATGTTGGAAGACTGTACCTATACTAATATTGTCAGCTTGACTTTTATTTTGATGGGTCCATGTAACACTTTTTGATGTGACATGAGGGGGGTTAAAATTCTTGGGGAAGTGCTTTTGTACAAGTCTATCGAGAATCCCCCAGGGGTATGAACTATGTCTGATAGGCCTCATAGCCCCGATGTATTTTGATGTTTGAATAATTTGGATTTTTATTTCAAAAACTATTTCGCTGCTTGTAAATATTTGTTGACTTTGTCGTTATGTTATGATTTAAATATTTATCCAAAAGTATTTATTTATTTTATTTCTGAAATTATTTATTGTGTTAAGAAAAAGGGCTGTTACAGGTTAGTACGTGTGAGTGAAGTCTCTCTTTGCCATTTGGACTTGTTCAAATTATTACTTTCCTATTTTACCCTTGATCATAATTTAATATTACTAAAAACAAAACATTATCAATTACTAAATTTCTAAAAATTCTAATTAAAATTACATTCCAACCCCCCCC